>JBAWJQ010001323.1:0-83019 GCA_037783105.1 Bactrocera zonata | reverse complement strand
CCATATGTAGGTTTTGAGACAACTTTAGGGTGTCAATATACAAGTATTTACAGACACATAAATGGGTATATCGAATTCCGAGGTGAACTTACTATAATTTATTTATTTATTTAATTAAACCAACGCCAATCGGCAATATACATTTGAATAATTAATATTTAATATAAGGGAAAATACAACAAGATAAGGTAATATTAGTTATAAAATTCAAGTTAGATTAATTAATGATAGTTGAGTAGCTTGTTCTTCGTGGCTGTGATGAAGTTACTATATGTTCCTCCGTAGAAATCCAGGTCGTTATGTAGCGAGTTGACAAGGTTTGCAATGCGATTGAGCGGTCCATTCACAACATAGTTTTTCGTGGATTTAGTGATTTTAAGCAGACGTTTGCGTCTTAGTGTTAAATTTACAGGTGCAAATTCGAAACTAATGTTGATCTCTGGTGCATCAATGAGTCCATTTACCACTTTATAGAAAAAGGCCAGATCAGCAATTTGACGGCGTGACCTAAGACTATTAATTTTGTACTGACAGCAGATTTCCTCCATAGAGATGTTCCGCGTTAGCCGGGCACGATGATGAATTAATGTCTTACACATTTTTCTCTGAACTTTCTCAACTCTACTGATCAGAATATCTGTGTATGGTGACCAAACAACTGAGCCGTATTCCAGGATTGGTTGGACTAGTGAGTAGTATAAATTGAGAAGTGATCGAGAATCAGCAAAATCTCTGCAGGTTCTGGTAATGAAGCCCAACATCTTGTGTGCTTGTAAAGTTATTTTACTGATGTGCTTCGTAAATGTCAGCTTGCTGTCTATAATGATGCCCAGGTCCTTTATGTCCTCTACTTCAGAGATTACATTGTTGTTCAGCATGTAATTGGTGGGGTGCGTGGTATGAGAACGCGAGAAAGAGATCACAGCACATTTCTTTATGTTTAGATCTAATTTATTATTGAGACACCATGCAGAGAGCTGATCTATATCGTGCTGAAGTGCCTGGATATCTGAGTCGTTTACTATTGCTCTGAATATTTTCAAATCGTCGGCGTAAAGAAGGTACTCCGAGCTGAAGTTTGTACCAATATCATTGATAAATATGTTAAACAGGACAGGTCCAAGATGTGATCCTTGTGGTACTCCTGTTTTTACATCATAACTTGCAGACAGGTGACCATCTACTCTGACTTGGAGCTGTCTATCTGTTAGGTAGGAGCTGAGCCATTTCAGGGCATTACCTTGTACTCCGAGCGAATTTAGTTTATTCAGCAAAATGCTGTGATTAACTCTGTCAAAGGCCTTACTAAAATCAGTGTAAACAGCATGTACTTTGTGCCCATTGTTCATTTCATTAAGTACATAGTTGACATATGTAAATAGATTTGATGATGTCGACCTCCCGCCAGTAAATCCATGTTGTCTATTGGTAATAATGTCTGTAAAGAATAAACTCAGCTGAGGTAAGACTAGTTTTTCAAATAACTTTGCTAGCGCAGACTGGATACATATTGGTCTATAGTTTGATACTTCTGATTTGAGTCCTTCTTTGTGTATCGGGCTAACATATGAAAGTTTCCATATTGTAGGAAAGGCACCCTGTTGTAGTGAGACGCTGAAGATGTGTGTTAGTGGTTCACAAAGTCCTGCTGCACAGTTTTTGAGAAAAATATTGGGGATCCCATCAGGTCCCGCACCTTTTTTAGGATTTAATGATGAAATTGCTCTAAATACATTGTCAATGGTTACCTCTAAGTTATTTAAAGTCGCGTGTAGGCGATCATGATGAATATCCTGGACAAATCCTGGCTGCTGTACCTCTGTCTGATATACACTTTTAAAGAAAGCAGCGAATAAGTTGCTGACTTCCTCACCATTGTTAGCTGATTGATTATTCCACGATAAAGTAGAGGGAATGTCGCAGCCATTTCTTCTTTTATTCCTGACAAATTTCCAAAATTCATTTGGGTCTGACTTTACCAATTGTTCAACTTTATTTACGTAGTTTTTATAACATGAGGCACTGAGTTCTTTGCATTCGCGTCTGAGTTGGCTAAATTTTTTATAGTCCTGATTGGATTCTTTTTTTTTATATATTGAATGAGCTGCCTTTTTTAGCCTGACTTTGCGAATTAGTTCAGTTGAGAACCAACATGGATAATTACTTAGCTTATTTATATATACTGGTACGTGGAGCGAGATACCATCTTTGATTATCTTGTACAAATAATTGACTTTATCGTCTAGAGATTCATGACTATATAACTGTGACCAATCGGTCGTTAAGAAAAATGTGTTTAGACTTGCGTAGTCCGCTTTTTTAAACGATAACGATGGTATATTAGCTGGTTTTAGTTGAGGTAATATGTCTATTGTAACTTCTAGAGCTGGGTGATATTTGTCTAAAGACGTGATGGACTGGGTATTTTGAATGCTGACATCAAAATTGGAGAAACAGAGGTCCAGCAATCCTTGATGTTCATTTAGAATGTCGTTGAGTTGTGTGCATCCCAGCGATGCATAGACCTCATATAGTAAGTTTTCACAGTCATGGCGGGGAGAACTGCTTGGTAAGTTGTAATCACCTATGACAACGAGCTTGGCATTTTTAAATTTTTCTCTCAGGTAGGATATTTGGTGAAGATGAGTGTTATAAACTTCATGTGTTGACTGTGGTGGCAGATAAACACATCCGATTATTATATCTAAAGTATTGCACTTAACCTTAATAAATACTTGCTCCAAACTATCGTCAGGAGTTGTGACGAGCTCAGATTGAAATGAGCGTTTTATTGCTATAAATACTCCTCCGCCACGTATACAGCCACTGGTTGAAGGGTTTCTATCTTTCCTGTAAATTGAATAAGTATTATCTATAATTTCACCATCCAGTATAGCTGGATGGAGCCAAGACTCGGTGATACAAAATACATCAGTGTTATTGGCTGACGACGATGTTAGGAACCTGTTTAGTTTTGTTCTCAGTCCCCTCACGTTCTGATAATTTATTATCAGCGCTGTTGGATGGATTCTTCTTGGTGAGCGGGCGAAAATTCTTAGTAACGATCTTAGGAATGCCATTGATATATTTAATGGTTTTTGTTAAATCACCACCCTTTATTAGGGCGTCAAGTTCAGCTCTTAGGTTTTTAAGATGTTGTTGTTGCGCTTGTGTTAGGTCAGACTTGAAGGTAATCTGAGGTCCTTCTGCTTCAGCTGTTGATTTCCATTTGAGAATAGTTAACGCATCATCTGGTGATGGCGTTTCAATGAGTAACGGCCGTGTACGGCCAGCTAACGGACGACCAAGCCGCCGTATTCTAAAATTCATTGTGTTGCTAGCGAGACTGGGTGGTAGTGCTGCGAGGACTTTTGTTCTATCTTCTTCCAAACGATCTTGACCATCGACTTTTATTGATTCAGCCACATTCATGGCTATTACATTTGATTGGCGTTTTTTCCGTTCAGCCAATTCAGCAATAATGTCCTCAGTGGATACCGACAAATCAGGATGAGACTTGAGTTTCTCCTCCACTGATGCAATCCTGTTATTAAGACGAGTACACTTGTTAGTTTTAATGACTGGACTATTTCTTAATTGCCTAAAAGTAAATTATAATCCGGAACAATATTTTATGAATTTGTAATGTTTTTCAGGAACAAGGTGGCATGATGTCGCTGGCCGATGTATATTGTCGTGTAAATCGCGCACGAGGCCTTGAACTACTTTCTGCGGAGGATTTGCTACATGCCTGTCAACAACTGAATGGTCCGATAAAGCTAAGAAAATTTCCCAGTGGGGCAATGGTATTGCAATTAGAATCGCAAGATGATGAACTAGTAGCAGCTGATACACTGGAAAAGGTGAAAATGTCAAAATCATTAGCTGTCGAGGAACTGGCTAAAGAACTAGGTATTTCATTGTTGTTAGCAAAAGAACGTCTACTTGCTGCTGAACGCCTAGGTAAAGTGTGCCGCGACGAATCAATAGAAGGCTTACGCTTCTATCCGAATTTGCTTTTATACCGAGATAGTTAAAAGATGATTCTATTTGTAGAATAATGTGTATTGAATAATTAATTTGTGCGTAAAAACATAAAAGTAAATGAACTTGCAAAGCTTTCATATATTTGATTCATTCATTCATTATTTTTTTATTAAAATTTACCTTAATACATATGCTACATTAGTTTTAATTGACAAAAAGAAAATTTTTTACAGTATATGGTATACTAAATTGTATTTACATATATACATTATTCAACAGTATTTATTTTTCCTTTTTTTCATTTATGTATATATGTATGTTTGTGCACTTTTTTCTTAAGCAAGGCAAAAACACTATTATTTTCGTTTTCCGTTTTATTATAAAGTCCTCTATTACTAAATATTACTATATCTTCTTCTTCTTTACTGGCGTAAACCCCGCTTACGGGGTTATAGCCGAGTTAACAACAGCGCGGCAGTCGTTTCTTCTTTTTGCAAGGTTGCGTCAATTGGAGATTCCAATCGAAGCCAGGTCCTTCTCCACCTGGTCCTTCCAACGGAGTGGAGGTCTTCCTCTTCCTCTGCTTCCCCCGTCGAGTACTGCGTCGAATACTTTCAAGGCTGGTATGTTTTCGTCCATTCGGACGACATGACTTAGCCAACGTAGCCGCTGTTGTTGTTGTTTTAACGGTTATCTAATCCCCGTTAGGATGGTAAGGGTAATTTGCGTTGTCGTCGACGTAATCTAACGAGAGGCCCAAGAAACGTGCAGTTTCGACCGGGTCGGACCAAAGGGAGAAGGGTGTTAGATGAGTGGGGTTTGTAGGGCATGCAGGACATACATTGGGTATGTTAGGGTCTATTCTGGATAAGTAGGACTTTAACCTGCTACAATATCCAGAGCGAAGTTGCGCTAGAGTCACTCGTGTTTCTCGCAGCAACTGACTGCGTACTGTACGACGTCGTCGACGTAGTCAAGGAAAGACCTATTGATACTCCTAGGAGGAGTATCCGCTCCAAGCAGATGGCTGCAAGGGTGCTTGGAGAGGAGTTCATTATGCTCCTTTACTGGGAGCATAAGCGTCTCACTGTGAAGGTGTTCTATGGGAGACATCAAGCGACATCCCGTCATGGTCTGGAGTGCAGTATTTTGGCAGGTCTGAAGTTTCCTCATATGAGTACCACTGCATGTAACTGGACGGGAATTATGAGTGACTTATAGAGTTTTATTCGTCGAGAGAGGACTTTACTTCTCAATAGCCTACTCAGTTCTAGAGATATTTCAGCGCGGATGTTGATGCCAATGATATCAATATCATCGGGGTACGCCAGCAACTGTACACTTTTATAGAATATGGTACCTTCTCTGTTTAATTCTGTAGCTCGAATTAATTTCTCCAGAAGTAGGTTGAAAAAGTCACATGAAAGGGAGTCGCCTTGTCTGAAACCTCGTTTGGTATCGATCGGCTCAGAGAGGTCCTTTCCTGACGGAGCCTTTAGTGTTGTTCAACGTTAGTTTACACAGCCGTATTAGTTTGGCGGGATACCGAATTCAGACATCACGGCATAAAGGCAGCTCCTTTTCGTGCTGTCAAAGGAAGCTTTAAAGTCGACGAAGAGGCGAAGAGGTGTGAATAGCTCGTCCGGCAATCTATCGGTCCCCGTCGCTTTGTTGTACTTCAGGCGGGTAATTGTTATTCGAACTTCTTCTTGCTAGGGCAATGGAACGTCTGCTCTATCGTCATCGATTGGGGAATCGGGTTCGCCTTCTCCTGGCGTTATATTTTCACTGCCATTCAGCAGGTTGGAGAAAGTGTTCCCTCCATAATTTTAGTATGCTCTGGGGTTCTACAAGAGTATGCTCCGGTCTTGAAACCTTCTGTTAGTCGCCGCATCTTTTCATAGAATTTTCGAGCACTACCCCTGACGGCCAGCTTGTCTAGCTCTTCATACTTACGCTGTTTAAACTTTTTAATTGGGAGCGTGTTTTACGTGGCAGGTCCCAAACCCAACCAACAACCCTGTGGAGGGGATGCTGTTGAACATGACCACTGTAAACCAAATGTAAGGCAAAAGTCTCCAATGATAAAATTAACGGGAAAGAATACACATATAGTATGTGTACATATGCATATGTGTGATTGTCTGGTATGCCGCGATCGGCATCTGTCTTTATTATAAGTTATTAGTTTTCGTTAGTCGGCGAGCGTGTGCAGACTTAATACTTTGAATTTGATATTCCAAAGGGTGTCTTGATTTAATTGTCTATGGGTTTACTGTTTTCATATAATCTGTTGGTTTAATACAATAGGTTATGGGCCCAGACACATACATATGGCGGTTGTTCAATTTGTTATATTAATAAAAGACGTGCAAGTGTGAACTAGTGGAGTGGCTGTGCAAAGAGTTGCACGGGCAATTCTTGGAACGTAGCTTGAACTGTACTTGATATTAAGACGTATACATCCAGACGTTTTGTGTTTTTACTACGCCGTTATTCTTTGCTGATCGAAATGGAAAAACAAAAACGAAACATAAAGCCATTCGACGGAGATAAGTACTCAACTTGGAAATTTCGTGTTAAGTCTTTGTTAGAGGAAAGTGAATTATTAGAGGTAATTGAGAGGGTTCCAGACAAAATAACTGATCAGTGGCAAAAGAAGAAGCGCAGTGCGAAAAATTTAATTATAGAATATCTTAGTGATTCTTTTCTAATTTTTGCAAACTCTGAAAATAGCGCTAAACAAATATTTGCAAATTTAGATGCCATATATGAGCGCAGAAGCTTAGCTTCACAATTATCAATCAGGAAGCAACTACTGGCATTGAGGTTAAAAGGCGACACAAATTTATTAAATCATTTTAATATATTTGACGAGCTAGTGACAAACTTAATTGCGGCAGGTGCTAAAATGGATGAGATGGACCAGGTATCCCATTTACTTTTAACTCTTCCATCCAGTTTCGATGGAGTAATAACGGCGATCGAAACCTTATCAGAGAGTAATTTAACGTTAGCGTTCGTTAAAACCCGTCTACTCGATCATGAAATCAAATTAAAAACAGTCAGTAAGGACACGAGTTGTAAGGTATTGCAGGCCGTTAGTTTAAAAGAAATTAAAGAGATTAATATGAAGCCAAAATTTAAAAATAAGAAACAGTTATTTAAAAGGAATTTTAAGAAAGATTCTAAATGTTTTCATTGTGGCAAGGCAGGTCACTATAAAAAAGATTGTTTTATTTTTAAGAAAAGTTTAGATAATCAAAACAAAGAAAAGCAGAAACAGGCTCAATTAGCAAATACTCAACCAAATCAGGGATTTGCTTTTATGATGAGGAGTATGAGTAGTTTGCCATATGAGAGCGACATTTTGTTTATAATAGATTCAGGCGCTTCTGATCACCTCATCAAAGATGCTGCATTGTTTACTGATTACCATGAATTGACAACACCTGTGGAGATTGCTACGGCGAAAAATGGTATATGCATTAAAGCTACAGCGAAAGGCATGGTTCATCTGAAATGCTGTGGCAATGAAATTGATTTGAAAGATGTGCTATATAGCAAGGAGGTGCCGCACAATCTCTTATCTGTAAAGAAAATGCAAGAAGCTGGCATGACCATTGAGTTTAATCCAGGAGGTGTCAGAGTCACAAAGAATGGCCAATTGGTTTTCAATGGAAACTGTGAGTATAACGTTTCGGTTATTAAATTTCAATTGAATCATAAAGTATATCTATCAACAATTAAAAGCAAGGCTGAGTATCGTTTATGGCATAGAAGGTTGGGGCATATTAGTTTTGGCAAATTTATGGAAATTAAACGTAATGATTTATTTAGTGATAATCATTTAATAAAGAACATAGAGTTAAATACTGAACTATGTGAGGCTTGTATTAATGGAAAGCAATAAAATATTAAAGATAAAGAAAATATAAAACGACCTTTATTTGTAGTACATTCGGATGTTTGTGGTCCGATAACACCTTCTTCAATTGATAATAAGAATTATTATGTAATTTTTCTAGATCAGTATACACATTATTGTGTGACTTATTTAATAACATACAAGTCCGATGTATTTTCTATGTTTAAAGACTTTGTTGCAAAAGGTGAAGCTCACTTTAATGTGAAAGTAGTAAATCTATATATTGACAATGGTGGGGAATATCTTTCTAATGAAATGCGAGAGTTCTGTGTAGAAAAAGGCATTAGCTATCATTTAACGATTCCCCACACTCCACAATTAAATGGTGTAGCTGAGCGTATGATCAGAACGATAACTGAAAAGGCTCGGGCAATGATTAATGGAGCAAATATGAGTAAACAATTTTGGGGTGAAGCTGTTTTAACAGCGACATTCTTGATAAATAGAAGTCCAAGTAGATCATTGCATAGCGTAAAGAAAACACCATATGAGATGTGGCATGACAAAAAGCCAACTTTGAAATACCTTAAGATATTTGGTTCAACAGTATATGTTCACAATAAAGTGAGAAAGCGAAAATTTGATGAGAAATCAATTAAGTGTATACTTGTTGGATATGAACCAAATGGTCTCAAATTGTGGAATGTGGAATCAAGAAAGTTTATGACAGCTAGAGATGTTGTGGTGGATGAAACGAATGTTTTAAATTCTAGGACTGCAGATAGCTATCCTGAACAGCTTGGGGACTCTGTCATGGAACTTGAAAGTAATGATCAAGTTGAAGGCTCTGTGTTGAAAAATGCGGATAAAGAGCAAACAGTTGAAACTTTGTATGAGAATACAAAGAATGAAGAGTCAGTTATTCCATTGGGAATGGAAGGAAATATTGAGAAATCTGATATTTTAAATACAGATGAGCAGCCTAGTGGAAATTCCACAAATCTAGATAACGCCGATCCAGTTATAAATACTGGAGATAACTCGCAACATTCTGACGTAATCAGAAGAAGCGAAAGATTAAAAGATAAACCTAAATTGCCATATAGATTATTAGAAAAATGCCTAATGAATGCTCACACATGTTTCAATAGTATTCCAACTAGTTATGAAGAAGTAAAACATCGAAGTGATCGAGTTTATTGGGAAAAAGCAATTCAAGATGAATTGCAATCACATTCTGAAAATAATACTTGGTCATTAGTAACAAAACCCGATAATAAAAATATTGTTGATTGCAAGTGGGTGTTTACAATTAAACAAGATGAATGTGGTAATTTAGTTAGGTACAAAGCCAGACTTGTAGCACGAGGCTTTACCCAAGAATACTTAACAGATTATGACGAAACATTTGCACCTGTTGCACGAATATCTAGTTTTCGTTTAATGCTAGCGCTTTCAAACCAATATGGTTTAAAAATGCATCATATGGATGTAAAAACTGCATTTTTAAATGGAATTTTAAGAGAAGAAATTTATATGAGAGTTCCTGAAGGGTTAGTACATAACGATAATACAGTCTGTAAATTAAATAAAGCTATTTATGGTCTTAAACAAGCTGCTAGGTGCTGGTTTCAAATGTTTGAGGATTCTTTAAAAGAAGTAGGATTTGTAAATACAGGAGTCGATCGTTGTATTTACATAAAAGACAAAAGAGATATTTCTAAAAATATCTATGTATTATTATATGTTGATGATGTTATAATAGTTACTGAAAATATTGTTACAATGTCTAAATTTAAATCATACTTAATGAGTAAATTCAAAATGATTGACTTGTTAGATATTCGATATTTTATAGGAATAAAAATAGAGAGAACAGAAGATCAAATGTATATGAGTCAATCAGCTTATATAAATAATGTGTTGAGTAAATTTAATATGCAAGATTGTAAACCTGTCAATACACCACTTCCCAGCAAAATAAACTATGAAAATTTAGCATCAGATGAATTGATTGATGCACCATGTCGGAACCTGATTGGTTGCTTAATGTACATAATGTTGTGTACACGTCCAGACTTAAGTGCATCAATAAGCATATTGAGTCGCTATACAAATAATAATAATAAGGAACTATGGCAATGCCTAAAAAGAGTTCTGAGGTACCTAAAGGGTACGGTTGATTTAAAATTAACCTTTAAGAGAAATCTTAATTACGAAAATATTATTATTGGATATGCAGATTCTGATTGGGCAGGAAGTGAAACAGATAGAAAAAGTACAACTGGCTTTCTATTTAAAATGTTTGAAAGTTGTTTGATTAGTTGGTGTACAATGAAACAAAGATCAGTAGCAGCTTCTTCGACAGAAGCAGAATATATGGCATTATTTGAAAGCGTGAGAGAGGCATTATGGTTGAAGTCGTTAATATCTGAAATTAAACTTAAATTGAATAAGCCAATAAATATTTATGAAGACAACCAAGGATGCATAAGCATAGCCAATAATCCGACTTGCCATAAACGAACAAAGCATATAGATATAAAATACCATTTTACTAGGGAACAAATCGAATGTAAACTTATATCTCTTGAGTATATCCCTACAGAAATGCAATTGGCTGATGTCCTGACAAAACCATTACCTACAGCTAGATTCATTCAACTACGGCAGCAACTGGGACTTAACGAATAAACTTCATTTTCACAACATGGATATTCTGAACAATTCATAAATTTTTGAATATGAAATATATTAAAATGAATTTAGCTTTGGATTTTAAAACTTTAATGAATTTATTTTTTTTTGAAGATATAATATGTTAAAATTAATTTAACTTAAGATTTTTGAACTTTAATGAACTTAATTTTGCTTTTGAATATAAAATATGTTAAACTTAGTATATGAATTTATATTATTATATATAATTATTAGTATTACTAATTTTGAATGGTCTGATTAGGTTTTACTGGGTTTCCCTAATCCTTTGCAGCAAATGCTGGACCATGAATAATTGTATCTCCCCAGAAAGCACATGCTCGTCGTATAAGAAATATTGTAACTCTTGAATAACATTTAAATTTTTTTCATTGAAACTTTTGAGGAGGTGTGTTGAACATGACCACTGTAAACCAAATGTAAGGCAAAAGTCTCCAATGATAAAATTAGCGGGAAAGAATACACATATAGTATGTGTACATATGCATATGTGTGATTGTCTGGTATGCCGCGATCGGCATCTGTCTTTATTATAAGTTATTAGTTTTCGTTAGTCGGCGAGCGTGTGCAGACTTAAAACAAAATAAATTAATACTTTGAATTTGATATTCCAAAGGGTGTCTTGATTTAATTGTCTATGGGTTTACTGTTTTCATATAATCTGTTGGTTTAATACAATAGATGCTTCGCCTTCTTACTTTAGTTCGCCTTCAAAGGGACGTTCTTAGGCTATCCTATTTGGTCTAGGACCGGAAATTGTGAGCTGCTTGCGGGGGAGAACTTGCTTGAACTTTTGCACATGACTCCATCCTCCAATCCAACAATAATTACGTTTGATATTAAATTTTTCTACTCTTGTAAGGTGCGGAAAGCGGTAATACCATAGCATAAATTTGATCCTTGAAATTTGACCTAAAATGACATGCAATGCATCTGTGATCTGAAAATGTGTTTTATTTTGAGCAAAAAATAAAAATCATGAATAATTAATCTTGGTAATTTTTATATTTTTTGATCAAAAGTAATGATTATTTGATTTGTATTTTTTGCAAAGAAAATGAGAGAGCGTGTTTTACTCACAACAGTGCATCTTTGAGCCTACAGTGGATAAAATTGGGCGAAAACTTCACCTAGCCCCTATATAACTTTTATTAGGATTTTCGAACATCTGGTTGAATTTATTCCATGTTTATGAGGAACCTTAATGAAACTTCGGGAGCATTTTATTAGTCTTGTATTGGCAAATATAGAGAAAATATAATTTAATATAATATAAATATTTCGTCAAACCTAACATATAATATTGAATGTACTATAGTTTAATGCCAAAAATTGGTCTACGAATTACCCAAATAGAGTACTATCTTATGCCAAATATGGTGTTCGGTGTATGAGTTATTGTTTGCACTTTAAGGTATAGGGTGATTTTTTTGAGGTTAGGATTTTCATGCAGTAGTATTTGACAGATCACGTGGGATGTCAGACATGGTGTCAAAGAGAAAGATGCTCAGTATGCTTTGACATTTCATCATGAATAGACTTACTAACGAGCAACGCTTGCAAATCATTGAATTTTATTACCAAAATCAGTGTTCGGTTCGAAATGTGTTTCGCGTCCGTGTCCGATGAGCGATGAGGCTCATTTCTGGTTGAATGGCTACGTAAATAAGCAAAATTGCCGCATTTGGGGTGAAGAGCAACCAGAAGCCGTTCAAGAACTGCCCATGCATCCCGAAAAATGCACTGTTTGGTGTGGTTTGTACGCTGGTGGAATCATTGGACCGTATTTTTCAAAGATGCTGTTGGACGCAACGTTACGGTGAATGGCGATCGCTATCGTTCGATGCTAACAAACTTTTTGTTGCCAAAAATGGAAGAACTGAACTTGGTTGACATGTGGTTTCAACAAGATGGCGCTACATGCCACACAGCTCGCGATTCTATGGCCATTTTGAGGGAAAACTTCGGACAACAATTCATCTCAAGAAATGGACCCGTAAGTTGGCCACCAAGATCATGCGATTTAACGCCTTTAGACTATTTTTTGTGGGGCTACGTCAAGTCTAAAGTCTACAGAAATAAGCCAGCAACTATTCCAGCTTTGGAAGACAACATTTCCGAAGAAATTCGGGCTATTCCGGCCGAAATGCTCGAAAAAGTTGCCCAAAATTGGACTTTCCGAATGGACCACCTAAGACGCAGCCGCGGTCAACATTTAAATGAAATTATCTTCAAAAAGTAAATGTCATGAACCAATCTAACGTTTCAAATAAAGAACCGATGAGATTTTGCAAATTTTATGCGTTTTTTTTTTTTAAAAAGTTATCAAGCTCTTAAAAAATCACCCTTTATTTATCCAGCTGTGGTCCTGGCAAGTTGCAAGAGTATGGAATGTTCGATTACACCCGAACATAGCCTTTTCTTATTTGTTTTTTATTTATTATTATTTCACCTAGCACCTCCTCACGTATCCGCTGGAAAAGCTATACATATGTAAATTGAAAAGGTATGCCAAATACGAGGAGAGTTTTTTCAATTAAATTTAAATACTCCAACGAGAGTATTTACTTCAAGTTTGTTTTTGTTCTTGGGAAACTTGCTCTCATTAATTCTTCCGAAGACTGCAAACTTAATTTTATTTTCAAAGGAGAGTCAAAATTATTTCAAAAGATGGGACACTTGGCTCTTCTCTTATGCTGTTACAGTTGCGAAAGGATCACTCAAGATTCCCGAGTGGTGCCTATAGCTCCACTGTGAGTGGCGGGCAGTCCGTGTCTGAAGTTAGTTGTGCCAGAAGTCTGGTCAACGACTCTTTTGATGTTCCCAGGGGGTGACTTCGCTTCAAGAAAACGACTGCAAAGATGGTTTCTGCGAAAACATCCCAGCAGGAACTGCTTGGAGAGGAGTTAACAATTTTCGTTGAACGATATGTTCTATGTACTTTATGTTCTATGTAAAGATTTCGTATGAGGATTAAAGGAGCACAGGCTGTCGAATGTAACATCTAAAATCTTTAGGTTGTTGACAGTCGGAATTTTAACGTCATTAACTGTGATAGATTGGATATACTCCAAGTATAAGTACAGTTCGTGAATATGGTCACTCTAGGTTTAGTGGGGAAGAGTGTAATGCTCCTTTTAAAGAAGAATCGAGAAAGATCGGAGAGACACCGTTTAGTTTTGAAGACATGGAATCGATTCCATTGCCTGACGTCAATATCGTACAATCATTTGCGAACAAAGTGGTAAAAATTCCTCTGGTGGGAAGAGGGAGTTTTGAATTATAGAAGTTAAACAGTAACGGGAAGAGAACACCAGCCTGTTTAATTCTTTTTAATTTAGAGTTTTGACATCAAGTAGTACGGATGATTGCTGACCGCTCAGGTCGTTCTTAGTCCACCTCTTCAGTTCTAGGGGGAGAGTGGATTGTTCGATGTCCTCAAGTAGTAGTAGTTGGAATTGACTGTGTTAAACGCTTTTGGCAAGTTAAACGTACCGAGGGTCGTCCTCTAACAGGATGGTTTTTGATTTAGGCCATGAATTATTTGGAAGCTTATGACGCTAAGTGATGTGGTGGTGCTGTGTACTTTACAGAAGTTAAGTTAATGGTCTGCTAGACGCAGGTGGTGAGTGAATGTCGGATATGGCAAGGCCTCAAGTGTCTGCACTACGGTGGAAAGTGGAGTTATCTGACGATAAGATTTCCCTTTATTGGCGGGTTTCCCAGGTTTCAGTTGTGGGACCATTATTCGGACTTCTCACACATCAAGTATTTGAAGAGTGGGTAGCGACATGCAGAAAACATTGGTTGTATTGTTTACTCCCGTCGAGCCTAGATGTTTTATCATCTACATGGTTATTCGGTCTTGACCAACGGATTTTGATGATTTAGCCTTGACACTCCAAACCTACTCATCGGTAAAAGCAAGTGACGCCCTGTCTCTTGGTACTTTGCTCAGTCGTCGGGTAACATATCATTACAAGAACTTGATATATTGATGCTATAGATTTGAACAATTGCTTTGGCTTACCTTAGCTAAGTTTCGTGAAGATAATTTGTCAAATAAAAAATAACTTGATTTCGATCGGCCAATATGTATGGCAGCTATATACTATAGTCTTCTAATATGGTCGGTATTGACAAAAAAAAAAATAGCTTCTTGGGCTTGAGCTGGATTAGTTCTCGTATATATAGACAAACAGATAGACGGATATGGCTAAATCTATGTTTTTATGTATACATTATAGCATTTTGGAAACGTAGAGGTTCAGGTGTGTTTAGATATTATTGCATGCGGACAATAAAAATACACTACCAAATATGATTGAATTAAGATCACATGAATAATTTATTTATAAAGTTAGAATATTGGTGTTTTATTTGTTTGTCAACATAGTGTAAATAAGTTATATACAAAAAAAAAATTCTCGAAAATGGTTTTTCTAAGGAATAGCCAATCAAAGTTTAACAAAAACGTATATTCCTTGATATCAATGATTCATTAAAGAAAACCAGTTCACTTTTATTTGTTGGCTTCTGTTTAACAACTTCACACCACCTTGTATATTCGAGTTAGAAAGATTTGTGTCCAATCCAAAGTTAGCCATTTTGCTCGAAGGCATGGCACTGAGCCCTCCTGGAAGATTAGGTGATTCGCATATGGATAATGCTCAATTCCCAGGACAACCGGTTCTACGTTACCGGAATTGACTCGGATTTATTCCGGCCAAGGGCTGTTTTTCGGTGATCTAACACTCCTTGGATAGGTGAGTTTTAGATTAAATTTGTCATCATTTGAGCAACTCCTAGCAGAAGGATTGCTAGCATTGGGTCCAACTCGGGCCCGGAGGAATTTTTCAGCTGCGTTTGCGTTAGAAGGCTGCATCCATACCGCCAACGCACTACTGCGACATTGGCCTCTATGGCTATGCAATCCGAACCACTTAGCAACTCTAAGTTCTTCGTCTGTTCCATGTGTCAGACCGCCTTACGTCAAAACGTCACATCAGTCAAGAGCAGTTCTTGTACTAGATGTTGTCATTTTCCGACGTGTTCCGGTTTGCGGACCACACGTGAGTGGACGTTGCTCTGTGCTGCAGGAGTCTGACCTCGCAACACCTTACAGTGGCGTCGCCAGCATGGACTTCAGAGTAATTACGAGGAGATACTTGAATTCATTAGACGGGAAAGCGTATCGATAGCTGCAGTCTAAGAAACCAAGTTTAACAGCCGTCAGATCTTCTGAGTTGTGCAGGTTTTAACGATTTACGTAAGGATTGTGAGCGAGATAATGGTGGAGGCCTAGCCTTCATACTGCACAATACCGAACAATAACTTCTCATCACTGGCCACCTCGATCGCAGGGATACTACCCTTGAATGTCAGGGTACAGCTGTTAGGTCAGGCGATATCGAGCACGAAATATTTAATGTATGCATACATATAGCAGTTAACTTTGTCGGCTTCACAGAATTTACTGCATTCTTATGGACTTAAACTTTGGCGAACGTTATTTCCACAAGGTGATCGCAGCTGCTACCATTCGCTTTATCTCGGCTGGAAGAATCGTGAAACTCCGCCCCATTTCTCTGCTTTTTAAGCTAATGAGCGGGATACCTTACGCCATGAGGATCAGCGAATTAGGGATCTCAATTTGGCGGACAAAATGGATAGAGCATCTGAAGTCTTGTAACCTCTCCATCGGAATGAGTTAGCTTTGAACTATTGTCAAGGCTATGTCCAACCCGAAGAGACATGATGATCGAACTGAAATTTAATTCAATGGCCATGCCTCTTCGGACCCAAAGAAGTGCACAAACTTCCAATTCACATTGTATTCCTCGACAGACAAAACCAAACGCTGTGTTCCCAGACGCCTGCGCAAAAGACCAGAAGATTGCGCACCCCCTTCGATGAGAAGGTTTGGAGTGTGTCATCAACAAAACAAATTCTCTAAATCCATTGACCCAGATGAAGTAAACATGATGATGCTAATTGTGAGAAGACGAACCTCGTAACATTGGATTTGTCAAAAGCCTTTACCACAGTCAAATACACAACACTACTTGAAGACTTTGAACAATCTATGTTGGCAGAAGGTAAGAATAGGTGGACTATGAACCACCTAAGTGGCCGGACAATCATCCGTACTGCTTCGAGATAAAAATTAAAATTAATAAGAATTAAACAGGCGGTTTCGCAGAGTGGTGTCCTCTTTCCGTTACCGTTTAATTTCTACAATTTCTCAACCACCAGAGGAAATTTCTATCACCTCGTACGCCGATGATTGCACTATATTGACGTCAGGCAATGGAATCGATGACGTGCTTGAAAGTAATTTCTCCGACCTTTCTCGCTTCTTCTCTGTAAGGAATCTAACAATCTCCTCCACCAAATTCAAAGCGACCATATTAAATAAGTGGACTAAGGAGTACAGACTAGACCTTAACATTGCAGTCGGTAACGTTATTGTAATTCTAAGGAGTGACACTAAGACAGGCTGTGCTCCTTCACTCCCAATATGACCGTGATAACTGACAAAGTACACAGTCGCAACAATATCCTCAAGTCTCTAGCCGGCAGCACGTGGCAGCACAAAGAAACGTTTTTGGCGACGTACAAATCAATCGGCCGGCCGGTCCTTAATTACGCCGCACTAATATGGTCTCCTGTAGGCAGTAAAACGAGGACGAAGAAGCTTCAGACATGTCAGAACACCGCACTCCGGACTATTACGAGATGCCTCTTGAGGTCTCCGATCGAACACCTATACAGTGAGGACCGTATGCTTCAAAGAATATAATGAACTTCTCTTCAAGCAGTTTTTGCGGGAATGTTTTTGTCTCCTAGGATCATTAAGTTTTTCCTGATTACGTCGACAACTTTGTACAATACGCCTATTTCCTTCACTACGTCGATGACTTTATACAGTACACTGTCCAAATCAAAATGGAACATCAAGAGCTAATTGAGCCCGATAGGGCTGCACTCCTACCTACCTACACTGTCCAGACTTCGGACATGCACTGATCGCCATTAGAGTCGAGCTATTAACATCTTTAACGAAACCTTCTCCGTTAATGATGTACATTATTTGGAGTCAAACCACTTCACATTGTCGACGTTCGGGATACTGTAGCAGGTTAAACTCCTACTTATCCAGAATCGACTCCAACATACAGTACCAATTATATGTCCAGAATGCTACGAGGCCCACCGTTAGATGACCTCGATGACAACCTCCCTGAATAATCTGCCCATAATTATTTCGATCGAGAAACTTCCCGATTTTGTTTCCGTGGACAACCGTACCTTCCTTAACTTTAACAAAGCTTACTGGGTCGGCTTCACAGAATTTACTGAGAACATATCCGTTGGTGAACGTCGATTCTGCAAGGTAATCGTAACAGTTACCGCTCGCTTCATCCCGGCTCTAACAATTGCGGAACTCCGCCCGAATTTCCCAGCCGAAGCAGATACTTTAGCTAATGAGCGGGACACTCTACGCAATGCCGATCCCGGGGATTCCTGAATAAGGGATCTCAATTTGGAGATTCGGCGATTGGTAAACCAACATAAGCGGACGAAATGGATAGAGCACCTGAAGTCCTGCAAGCTCTCCACCGGTGTGAGTAAACTTTGGTCTATTGTTAAGGCTTTGTCTAACCCGAAGAGGCATGATGATCGAATTGATGTTCAATTCAATGGTGATGTCTCTTCGGATTTGAAGAATTGCACGAGCTACTTTGGCCGGCAATTTACACTGCACCCTTCGGTGGACAAAACCAAGCAATGTGTTACCCGACGGCTGCGCAAAATGGCAAAAGACTGCGCGTCACTTTCAACGATGGAGGTTCTGGATGTCATCAACAAAGCGAAATCATCCAAATCCTTTGGCTCTGATGGAATCAACATGCTCATGCTAAAGCATCTAGGCTCGAAGGGAGTAAAATATCTCACCAAGGCCATCAACTTGTCGCTGATCACTCTTCAAATAACCGATGTGTAGAAAATCGGAAGAGTGGTCCCCCTAATGAAACCTGGGAAACCCGCCAACAAAGGAGAGTCCTATGACCCAATAACTTTCCTCTCCCCAGTAGTGAAGACACTTAAAGCTATGCACTTATATCATAAACGCTCAGTTAGTTCGTGGCCTCAAACAGAAATCAGCCTGCGAGAGAGCGTTCCTCGTAGCGTTGGGCTTGTCAAAAGCTTTTCACACAGTCAATCAGCCAACGCTACTGCAACACATCGAACAAACTACGCGCTCTCCAGGACTGAAGAGGTGGACCATGAACTACCTGTGTGGTCGTCAATAATACGTACTATTTCGAGGAAAAAAATCTAAGCTGAGAAGAATTAAACCGGGGGTTCCGCAGGTTGGTGTCCTCTCCCCGCTATTGTTTAACTTCTACATCTCGAAACTCCCACAGCCACCAGAGGGAGTTTCCATAACCTCGTACGCTGGAATGGAATCGATGGCATTTGTTCAAAGGTAAACAGCTATCTCTCCGACCTTTCTCGATTTTTCTCTGCACCGAACCTAACACTTTCCCTCCCCAAACCCAACACTTTCCCTCACCAAACCCAACACTTTCCCTCAACAAACCCACAGCGACCATAGTCACGGACTGGACGAAGGAGTGTCAAGAACCGCAACAAAATTCTCAAGTCGCTAGTCGGCAGCACATGTGGAAAAGACCAAGAAAAGTTGTTGGCAACTTGCAAGGCAATCGGCCGGCCGGTCCTCGAATACGCGGCACCAATATGGTCGCCTGGATGCAGTGGACCGCAGATGAATAAGCTACAGATCTGGTAGAACACTGCACAACGGACCACAACACGATGCCTTTTGATGTCTCCCATCGAATATCTACATAGTGAGACGCGTATGCTCCCAGTTAAGAAGCATAATGAACTCCTTTCCAAGCAGTTCCTACTGGGATGTTTTGGCAGAAATCACCCCTGCAGCCACTTGCTTGAAGCGAAATCGCCTCCTAGGAACATCAAGAGGGTCGACGACATCGAACAATACGCCGACCGGACTTCGAATGCAACTAACTTCCGACAGGTACTCACCGCCATTCACAGTGGAGCTATCAACACCTTCACTGACTCCCTTCCAGTGAATGGCGTTCTTGGAGTTAAATCACCGCCTATTGCAGACGAATTGCTCGAGTCTGCGAGTCTGCCGCGAGAAACGCGAGTAACCCTAGCCCAGCTTCGCTTAGCAGGTTAACCTCCTACTTGTCCATAATAGACCCCGACATATCCAATATATATCCTGCGTGCAATGTGTCTTCGCATGACACTGGCCCCCTCTTTGTATGTCCCACTAACCCCACTCATCGGACACCCTTTTCCCTTTGGTCTGACCCCGTTGAAACATCACGTTTCCTGGGCCTCCCGTTAGTTGACGTCGATGACAACTTGGGTAATCGTCGCCACCCTAAAGAGGATTAGATAACTTCCTTAAAACATAACAACAACCCTCTGAACGTTACCACCAAAGCAGGGATTATACAGGGTGGGCCATCTAACGTTTTTAATTTGAATTATCTATATTTCAAAAAATCTAAAATTTATGAAATGGGTCGCTATTCACTAGAAGAAAATTAGGAAATATTGAAAATTTGACCGAGGATGGTCAATTTTACCGAAAAATCATCTTTTCGGACGAGGCTCATTTCCACCTCGATGGTTACGTTAAAAAGCAGAATTGTCACATTTGGGGCGCTACGTGCCATACAACAAACGCTACACTCAATCTCTTACGTCCTATCTTCGAAAAACGCATAATCAGCAAAAGAGGTGATGTGAATTGGCCTCCCAGAAGCTGCGAGTTAACTCCGTTGGACTATTTTCTGTGAGGAGCTGTTAAAGGTAAATGTTACGCCAACCATCCAGAAACAATTCAAGATCTAAAATACGAGATCCAAGCTGCTGTAGCTGCCATAAGGTCTGAAACCATCGAGAAAGTACTCCAAAATTGGGTGGATCGGAAAAGCAACTGTAAACTCAGCCGTCATTTTTCCAAAATTGTTTTCCACAAACAAATTTCATAAAACAGCCTTTTAAATAAATGTTAGACCTTTGAAAAATGTCAAGCCGTTTTTTCTTTATTGACTTTTTAAATTTAAAATTTTATATGGCCCACCCGGTATAACCAACAAAAACCGCATAACGCTCTTTAATTGCCGATACTAAAAACTGTTAACCACCAAAGCCAATAATATGCGAACTTTTTGATTAAGCGTCAATTTTACTTACTGATTATTTGGGATTTTTCAATTATATATCGTCACCTGAAATGCAAAATAACGTATCATCAAAAAATTCGAAATTGAGTATCTTATTGATTACGCTTCACTACTTCAAATTACATACACAATATTACATATGTTCAGCATTTTCAGTTTCTGCGCTCAGATATGAACCAGTTTTAACCAATATTAAAATTTTGTTTCACTCATATTACATTTTATTTCGTGTTTCATTCATGCCACTGTAAATTTCCGAAAATGTTGTTACGTTATTTTGCATTTCAGGTGACGGTATGTAACTACGACTATAATTATACTGTGTTCAACCCAATTTCATAAAAATAACTCATTTCTCAGTGACTATTAGATCTAGTAGAATTTTTTTTTTTTTCAAATTTACAGCTATAGCTTAAGATAATCAACAAAAGTGCTAGAGTGTTTTTATTGACCGGAAGTGTATATGGAGAGATGGAGAGAGAGAGAGAGAGAGAGAGAGAAAATGCATTTATTCATAATTTGTTTGTATTCTCTAAATTATATTTATTTATTAATTTTAGGTTTGTTTATAATTTATTGCTGCATTTGTTTGTATTTTTTCGTTTAGCTTGATATTTGTATTTATTTTTTAATTAAATGTATTATTTATGCTTAATCGTATATTAATTGCCAAATATTAAATAATTAAATATAATTAAATTATTTAATTAACATAACGTATGAATTAACTGTTTTTTACAAGCGTACAATATCTATATATATGTATGTATGCATATGTGTGACACATTTCGCACAATAAACAAATGCGAAATCTAAGAAAAAAAGAACTATATAAATAATAACTCCGCTAAAAATTGGTTGCAATAGTCAAAGTATAACATTTCTTTACATATACTATAATATACATGTATGTATATATACATAAATATATATGTTTATATATATATATACATATATATAATTGAATATATTTACTCAAACGAGTGTGTTGTGAGTGTTTTTGTATTTTACTACATACACATGCATATATGTATGTTTGTTTGTGTAGATTGATTCACTTTTGCTTTTTAAGCAAGTTGTAATGGTATGCTGCGCGCATGCGCTTACGATTATTAGCGCATTTCACATTCTCACAATTCGTTTTTAATATGTGTAATTAATTTTTTTTTGCTTTCGAAAATTACAGGAGTAGCAATTCCTTCCAGCATGTACATATACCTGCAACAAGCAGGGCAAATTAGAGCAGCAAGAATAATATGTATGTATGCATGTTTTTAGTTCTCGAAGGGAATAAATAAATAATAAAAAATATACATATATATACTAAAACCACCTAACTCCCAGCAATGTGCGCCGGCACCTTTGGGGCAGGGTGAGTTCTGAAATTTTGTTTTCGTCAACGGCGAAAAACACAGCACTAAATTGATTGCAAATTTTGTTAATTTTTCTCTTTTTGTTTTAATTGTTTTAGGTTAGCTTAATTTTACTTTGGGTACGAGTTATTAGTACATACATATGTATACAATAAACACCTGGAATCAAAGTTGGCTGTTTAAAGGCGTTCGTTTTGTGGTAGAGTGTGGCGCTGAATTTGCGGAAAGAAAAGCGCGAATATTGTTATTTAATTTAGTTTTTGGGATTCTCATTGTGTATGTATGTATGTATGTATGTATGCGTGTTGTATGTGGTGCTTAAAAATAACTACTAACAACGACTTTAGCCACTTAAATAACAAACATATACACATACATATACATATACATATATACATATATATATATATATACATATATAGTATGTATATTTGTAGATTGTAGGATGACTAGGGTAGAGTGGTGTTTAACCGAATTAATGTTTTTTGTTTTTGGTTTTGCAACAACATTTTGATATTTATCAAAGTGGGCACTTTTAGATTTCATTATCATGCGAAAGTGTCCGTTTCAAATATAGTTGGATCTTATGCAATAGAATTCATCAAAACCTTCTATACATCTATATATAAATGGTACATAATTTTAAGGAAATTAATTTCAAATATTTTACCGATTAAAGGACATTTATTTACAATCGAATTCATGCATACATATGTACTTATATCGGCATTACTACTTTTTTAAGCATCTTTAACCCTCAACCCTAGAATTGTTTAGAAATAGTCAATTTGAAGTTTTGATTGCCGTTAACAGTGTGAGATGAGCGAATAACGGTAATGGGCGTTCATTATATATATGTTTGTTCGTTTCTTTGTTTTTTTTTTTAATATGCACGTGTTGCTGTTGCTGTTGGGTTATGTGTTAGGAGTAGATGAATTTACTCGTACATTAGTTAGGGCAAAGTATAATATAATACCTTAGATTAAATTTTCGTATTTTGTTTGCATTTGCAAATACAATTATTTTGAATATTTTTGAGTTTCCTTTCTTAATAATCTTTTTTGTTTTTGCTTTGTTTTAATATCTGCTTTTCTCTTATCCTGTTTGTTTATATAATTTTTCATTATACATTTTACATACACACGTACACACACTAACACACACCACACACACGCACACTTCAGCCAACTGTCGCTACCCAATTGTTGTTGGTTCACTCTATTCATTTATATATATTTATTTATTTACATCAGTTGCCGATCTTCGCCGATTTGCTGCTTGTTGCTGATGTTGGTGTTGTTGTTTGGCAGCCTTGGCTAATGCCGAAATTAGTTGTTGATTTAGACTGGCATTGCCGGTTGTGGTTACGGTGCGTCCTGCAACTTGTATATGTTGTTGCTGTGATTGCTGTGTTGTTGGCGCCGCGGCTAAATGCTGACCTATTATAATCGTTTGCTGCTGCTGTGGCTGTTGATTCTGGTGCGTGGTTTGCGTTTGAGAGGCAGCCGTTGCAGTCACTTGATTTAATATGCGCGCATGTTGTTGTTGCTGTTGCTGCTGTTGTTGTTGCTGTGGCGTTTTAATAGTTTTCAGCTGCAACTTTTGCGTCGACATCACAATGGGAGTGGCAGTTAGATTTGTGGTTGTTGTAATGGTGTTCGCATTCGATGCTGAAAATGAATTTAAGACGAATAAGAAATCAAGAGGTTAGAAAAATAATAAATAATATTATTAGAAAATTTGTCTAGTAGCAATAATTTATTGAAATATTTGATGTTACGGCTGTTTATCCAAACACTATTCTAACAAATAGTGTTAAACCAAAATTGCTGACGATACAGTCTTTGGCGGGATGTATGTATGTATGTACCTTCAAAAAATCGTTGTTAGGCTTAAATTGTTAGCAAGCTATGATGGGTGACTAGATTACCAACGGCAGGATTTTAATACTTATTTGCCAAGGATGCAAAAAGTATAAAGCTTTGTACAGTGAAACCTCTACTTGAGGACACCTCCCATAAGCGGACATCTCTCTTAACCGAACAAAAATTCAAGAATCAAGTTTCAGAACAAATTCCACTCTAACACTCGGACATTGTCATGTTCGGGTGCGAAGACTTTATTTACTATTTTTATTTTGAGTATCTAAACCGAACAGCCGAAATCTAAGTATATACGAGCAATATGAGTACATACACCTACATCACTTCATATCGTGTTAATTAGTTAAAGGAGAAGATGTCACAATAAATGAAAATACTTTCTATCAAAGCAAAAATGGAAGTTTTAAATAAAATTTAAACTAAATTGGAGAATATTTATTTGTCTTCCTTTCGAAAAAAGGTTGATGCTCTATAGTAGTACACATTTCCTTAATTTTATTTGTTTGCTTTTAGAGATTCGATATTGGAAAAACCAAAACTGCCATTATTTTGTAGCAAAAGGAAGATATGAATGAAAAGAATCTGAAGAAAAGATGGCTCAAAAATAGCCAATTTGTGTTTGTAGTGGTTTATCGAAAAGCTAGAAGACAGGTTATTGGGCAACAGACTAAAATATATTTTTAACGCAGATGAAAAGAAGACTTCATTCCGTGATATGACAATTTACACTTTTGCCTTGAGGAACGAAAAATGCGCTGGCGGTAAATTATAGAAGGAAAGATTAACGGTGTTATAGTGTGCCAATATGATTGGAGATAAACTACATCCGCTAGGGATCTGAAAAGCAGCATGCCCACGCGTATTTAAAAATGTAAAGTTAGAAGAGCCTGACAGTTGAATGGAAGAGAAATCCTAAAGCTTCAACGTCTTGTGAAAACGTTTGATAGAAAATAGGATTTCAGAAGACAAAAATTTTATTATTTTTGGACAATGCCACAACTCATCCTCGAGTTATTAAACTTGATAACCTAAAGTTGATATTTTTACCCTTGTAATATAACATCCGTATGTAACCGCTCGATCAGCGCATTACACATAATATAAAATAAATATCAGGTTGTTTATTTTATTAAAATTAAAGTGAGTGAAAAATCTGACGTCGGTGAAGAGAACAATATTCTCATATCAATCTCTTTTAAATGAAAATCAGCAGGTTCTGACGTTTGTTAAACGCTGAATTTGTTAATACAGAACACAATATTAATATCGACATTGTAACTGGCAGCATTTACATACTGCTAAGGAAATATATGATAGGGAAACCGAAGTCCTAAATAAAGTATGTGCCCAGGGTGCGGGTCAGGTCAAACCATATTCTGAAGCACTAGCACAACTTTGCCGCAATAAAAAATTCATAAGTGACGACGTTACTAAAATTGTTGACAAAAAAAGAATCAAGGAAAATAAGACAAAAGACGGTAAAAGAATTTAGCAAGTAGTTCGACGCGAAAGGACTATGAACACCCCGGTGTAGGATCGATCGATCTCAATTAATAATATCATGAAGGGTATAACTTTCTTTACAACAATTACTTTTCTTTAACCATTTCTTTCCTATATTTGCAGTTTCATCTTTTCCATTTTACTGAGATTTGTTAAAGTTAAGGGGGTATTCTACTTTAGAATTTTGAAAAATTCGATTTTTTTTCATATGTTTAAAGTTTAGACCCTTAAGAACATATCCTCCAAAGGATTTTTAAAAATTAAAATTATTTTAAGAGCTACAGTTACTTTAGTGACTCAGTACCTAGTCCGGTAGGTAGGTAGACTCACTTTTTTAAACGCGTTTTTCTCAAAACATTTTTTTCCACACGGCACCGGCATTATCTCAAGTTCCATACAACCGATTTACTTGAAATTTTGTGTGAACCTTCTTTATATAATTCTTTATCGTTCCTACCAGCATTGTGTCAAAATTTTTGTTTTTAATATTTAAAAAAAATTCAGGAATTTCAAAAAAAAAAGCGTAAAAAATTATTTTTATTTTCAGGCAGTCGCCATTTTTCAAAAAAAAATTTTTTTCATATTCCCTGATTTAGGGACTACAACAATCCCTACTGATTAAGAATTTCTTTTGATTTTTTCTTCAGTCAGGATCAATGTCACCAGGATGCGCCATTTTTTTACACCTGTCTCTCCCCCTCTCTAATTATTTTAATTTTTAATATTTTTTTTTGTAAATGTTTTTTCTGTATTCTTAAGTTATCAATAAAAACACCATAAAAAATGGATAGTAAAAAATTTTTGGTTTTTTTTTTAAATAAAATTCAAAAAATTGCCCAAAATTTGGTTTCTAGAGTAAAATACCCCCTTAAGAAAACTTTCATTCTGCACTTTTAATGATTCAATGTTAAAGTAATAAAAACTGTTTAATGTTGTGAAATAAATAAATATTGCTTAACATTAGTCTAAAATTCATAATATATATATGTACATATGTGAAAAATGATTTATGATTGTGTGCTATGCTCCGTTAAAAAATATCTTACCATTTATTGGCGTTGTTGCGATTTTCAACGTGGAACCGCCTATATTCCTTTGCGTTGCAATCAATTGCCGTTGTGCGCCGCTCAGTTGCTTCGTGCCCACAACTATGTTGCGCGGCCGTTGCTGTATGGTGCCAACCAATTGAATTGCCGTCTGCTGGCCACTGCTGACTATGCTGCTGCCACCAGCCGCACTACTACCCGCAGCAACACCACTCACATTTATTGTCGTTGTTTGCTGTTGTTGCGATTGATGTCCTTGCTGCTGTTGCTGCTGCGTCACTTGCTGTTGTTGTTGCTGCTGAAGAACTATGCTGCTACCTGCAACACCACCACCACCACTTGAGGTACGAATTGTTTGAGGATTGAGTTTTTGTACACCGGGACCAACAAATTGAGCTGGAATTGAAAGGGGAAGTACGCGGGTTGTTGTTTTGATTTTTTGTTGCTGATTTATTGGTTAAATGAATTGGCTGGCTGATTGATTGACTGACGCTAGGTTATTATAAATATGTTTGTCCTTTTTTTAAATATGTCACGAAAACATTTATATATACATACATCTTTTTTTTGTGGGGGGATGAATATTTAATGAGTATAAAAATGTTAGTAACATATGTATATGGCGGGTGCAGCGATGTTTATGGGGGATCGAATCTACATACATGTGATTCGGGCAAGAGCAACGAAATGCAAGAGTTTGAAAGAGCTAGCTTGTGGGTATTTATATGCTTGATAATAAAAAAATATTATAAATGTGTATGTACATTTGTTTCTGTATGGCAAAATGGTTGGGAGCTAAACTCTCATAGGGATTTACGGCGACACATGCTCGGTTATAATAATTTTATACTTTTATATATATATATATATTATTTTTTTGTTTACGGTGAAATTATGATAATGTGCAGTGTAAATATGTTGGAGAAAAATTGTGATAATTGTGTTTAAGGATATAAGCAGTCGTTTCGAGGATAGGAACAGGGAATTTTGGTACATAAGCAATGAAAAATGCGAAAAGAAAATAGAATTAGTGTAATTTCGTCAAGTTGAATGGAATATTTTTTGTAGAATCGTAGTGTTTACTGGTTTTCTTTTGTACGACAAATATAATAAGTAATTATCATCTAAGGAACCATATGTATATAAACATATGAGTGCACATACATATACCATATATTAAAGAAGAACTATCTTCAGTTAAAATTAAAGTTTTAATCCGAGCTAGGTATACAAAAAAACATTAATTTCGGCTATACGGAAGCTATACTTAATACTTTCAAAGGTGTATATCTTATAGCACAAAAGGGAATAAAAGATTTTGAACGGTGTGTTTGCATGGCTATGAGCTATCGTGTCCGATTTGAATAATAAATTCGGAGCTTTTAGATTTTCCTTGGATATATCTTAATTTCGTAAAAAAAATCGTTAACTTCGGTTATACCAAAGTTATAATGCAATATATATGTATGTATATACAGAAACAAACATTACTGTGATCGATCAATTTGTATCGCAGCTATACGCTCTTTGGAGTTTGCATTATTGGCTTAGGCGATAATTTCTTGTAAATATGCCATACAAGCACTTGATTCTGATTGTTCAGTTTGTATAACAGCTATATGCTATAATATACGGTACCGGCGGTCCCGACGAACCGGAACCGATTCTAAGCACCCTAATTGAACTGGATTTTATCCAAAGGGAGATAATAGGATAAAATCCAGGTCAATTAGGATTTGGTCCGACCCCGTCGAAACAGCACGTTTCCTGGGCCTACCGTTAGATGACGTCGACGACAACACAAGTAACCCTCACCATCCTAACGGGGATTAGATAACCGTTAACAACAACAACAACAACACCTGGATTTTATCCGGCCAAGGGCTTTTATTTCGGATCGGTAAGTGTTACTAATGAGCAGCCCAGCAGCCCTTTCATAGAATGGTGTACTTGGAGTTAAAACCACCTCCCATTGCAGACGAAGAGCTCGAATTGCCGCCAGAATCTAGAATGAACCTTGCGCAGCTTCGTTCTGGATACTGTAACAGAACTGACATACCGAATAAATGTGAAGCATGCAAAGAAACCCCGCATGACCCAAACTACCTCTTTTCTCTCCAAAAACGAATGAGTAGCTGCTTGGGGAGAAAAGAATGTGTGAAAAATTTCAGATCGATATCTCAAACATTGAGAAACTAGTTCGCAAATATACAGACGCACGGACAGATATTGGTAAATTGACTCAGCTCGTCATATACTAATATACTTTTAGGGTCTCTTGACGATTTCGTGTTACAAATATCTTAGTAAACTTTTTATACCCTGAAGAGGGTATATACAATACAAGATACTTAATCGGATAGTTTGTATTGCAGTTATATGTATGTTAAAGCGGTTCAATATTGGCGGCTTTGATAAATGCGCAGTTTCTTGGGGAGAAAAGGGCATGTGAAAAATTTCAGTGGATATTTCAAAAACCAAGGTACTAGTTTTGTATATACAGGCTATCGGACATGGCTAAATTGACTCAGCTCGTAGTTCTGAACATTTATATGTGTACTTATGTATATACTTTAAAGGTCTCTTGACGTTTCCTTCTAGCTGTTACGAACATCGTGTTAAATTCAAAGTGCCATGTGCAGGGTGTAAAAAGACTTGTTGCATTGGATTGGATAAATTCCTTTTGATTTTCCAATTTTCAGACTTCTAAGCAATTATTTTGTGGTGCTCAATAGTTATGTAGAATGCCGCCAAGTTAACAGATTTTGGAGGCCAGTTTTCGGCTATGTAGACTCGACTGCCATGGGAACGTTAAGAATTTAGCAGTGAACATATTTAGGTTGTTCTTTTAATATTTCCAAAATACGTATTCGTTATTTGTTGCACAATAACAACAAGTCTTATTTAACACGTTCTACCCGGCGCATTTTATCTATGTTTCTGTTCATTGTATGCACAAGATTGTCAAGTTGTACGTATAACGGTACTTTTCTAATTGTTTTGTTTCAGAAAGATCTACAAAAAATAAATTTTATTTCTGTTGAAAACGCCTACAACAAATATAAATTTATAATTTCCCAATCTAATTTATTTCCACGGTCCACGCCGTCAGATAAATGAATTTGCCTGTGAACCACCGGTGGTCTACGCCGCCAGATAAGCGCAGTGCCGGGTAGAACGCATTACAGATCTCACTTATACCGTAATGTTCCATATTCTACAACAGCCGGTTGTACTATGAAAGCATACCCTCATCTTTACAGAATTAATATGTATACATGCATTAATAATTCAGAGTTAGATTTAACTTTGTAAAATTGCAAACTGCCGACAAAATTTCGGGTCGGCTTTAGAATACCGTTTTAAGATTTCAGGGATAAAATGGCTATGGGCGGATAGAGGAGGCTCTCCAGATCGAGAATGTATATAGATTTGGCCGCCGGAAACTTATAATTTTCGAGATATTTGCGTTTAAAGTTGAAAATTTCAGCTATTTAAAGTATGTATTTTTTTGATTTAAAATATATTTTACATTTGCATTGGTCATTTTTATATAATCTAGTACTTCACTCATTAATTTGTACACATTTATTTCACTTAACCCTTCCATGCCCGATGTTGCCTATAGGCAACATTGTACATTTATGCTTCTAAGTACCGTTATTTAATTTTTTTTACGCGCGGATTTTTGCATTATGTAGTCTGGTGTCTTGTGAAAGCTTACTGTGCATTGTTGAAATGTAAGCTATGCAAGGATTCATTTAGTAATCGTTTTTCGTAGAATGAAATTGTCAACATCGCGAAATAAGGCGATTACGCAAAAAGTGTTTAAAAATATTAAAATAGCTGCTTTATTGTAAAACCAAGCGAACAACATAAATAAATAAAGGTACTTCGTTCTGGATATTGTAGCAGGTTAAACTCCTACTTATCCAGAATAGACCCTAACATATCCAATGTGTGTCCTGCATGCAAAGGGTCTCCGCATGACACTGACTACCTCTTTGCATGCCCTGTCAACCCCTTTTCCCTTTGGTCCGACCCCGTCGAAACAGCACGTTTTCTGGGCCTCCCGCTAGATGACGTCGACGACAACATAAATAACCCTTACCATCACGGGGATTGAGAAACCGTTAAAACGACATGAACAACAACAAAAAATAAAGGTAAGATAGTTATTAAAAATAAAAATAAGTCATTGGACAAGTTTTCAGTTTGTTTACAATCATTTTGTGAAAGTGCTGTTGCCTATAGTCAACATCCTGTAACTAACGAACCAGGACACTAAGGGCTTTGAAATTTTTACCACTTTCTACTTGAGATAAGATTAACAATTGTATATCTGTCCTAAAAAATGTTTTAGCTCCGCTCATTTTAATTCATGCATGTGAGGGTTAATATAGTGCAAAAATAGCTTTAATTCAGTATTTATTTGTTTTATTCAATTACATTAATTCATATAATAATAAAACTGAAATATAACCGGTTATGGACAGTAAATAATCTTTCAGTGTTTCAATTCTCATAAGAAACCTCGGTTTTGGTACAACCAGGGCTATTTTTTCAAAGCGCGGCCGAAGGCCATCAACGCAAGAATGAGTTCTACGAGAAAAAAAACTGAGTACCCGCCGGTATTGGGCTGACCAGGGTTATTTTTTTGCAGCAAAAAGGAAAGAAAATTAAAATATATGTATATATATACAACCGATTAACTGAAGTGTTACATTAATTATTGGTGTTTATTATTAATTGAAGTTGAAAGTTGGGTTTGTGTCAGAATTGGAAAAAATTCTGCGTTTGCCAAGGGTTTAAGAAAGGCAATAAAACCCCTGGTTATTGATATTTCTTGATGGAATATTCATTTGTATCATTTGGTTTGTAAAATTGCATTTTTATATATATGGAAGTGTTTTAAATGTAAAATACATTTTGAATCGAAAAAATATGGACTTTAAATAGTTAAAATGTTCAACCTTTAACGCAAATATGCCGAAAATTTTAAGTTTCCCGCGGCCATATCTATATATATTCTCGATCTGAGAACCTCTCTATCTGCTCATACCCATTTTATCCTCGAAATCCCGAAACGGTATTCTAAAGTTTTTCCAAAATTTCTTTAAATCTAAGAAATTTAACTGAATAACATTATAAATTGTACTTACCAATTGGCAAGGTTAGCATTGTTGTTGTAGTGCCGCCACTACCCACTGCATTTCCCACATTGTTACCAGCACCTGCGCCACCTGTCGCAGTATTCGTTAGGACTACAGTTTGCGTGCCAGCAGTTGTGGCAGTGCCACCAGTTGGCAGATTCACAATCGTACCCGTGGGCGGTACAACATGTTGCACGTGATTTTGTGCTTGCTGCGTCCCCGATGCCGCTTGCAGAGTTATCGTATGCTGCTGTTGTGTCGACTGTTGTTGTTGGTGTTGGCTGTGTGTTGAGACAGGAACTGATACCAATAAGCTGCGTTGCTGTATATGTGTTTGTTGACCCATACTACTGCTGCCGGCGCCACCAGCAACATTGTTGTTGGATGAAGCAGCGACACCACCACCACCACCATTGCCACCGCCGCCGCTAACTACACACGACACAGTGGCAGCATTCGTTTGTGATGTGTGTTGTGGCTGTTGTTGTACAGCAGATTGCAATTGCAATGAGAGCGGTTGCGCCAAACCCGGTATTTGTAGTTGTACGTTCTGCAGGCCGGGGAAATTGGCTATGGCGCCTTGCAATAAATTAATACCTTGTAAGTTTAATGTGGTGGTAGTATTGGAGGCAGTAGATTGCTGTTGTTGCTGTTGCTGCTGATGATGATGATGCTGTGGCGATGGTGATGGCTGTGGATGTGGACTAGACATAGGTGAGTGTATGGATGGGGCAGCAGCTGGCGATTGCACCAGCGTTTTCGTTAGATACTGGGTGTGTGCGTGTGATTGCTGTTGTTGCTGCTGCTGTGGCGACATATTCGGTATCGCCGTCGCTGTAGTGGCACTATTGTTGTGCAAACGCTCAAGCAATACTTGATTTTGCGTTTGCGACGACTGTGAATGATCCGAACCAGATGGGGATGGTGTGGCCGCACCGAGCAGTGTCAAACTGGTTGCGGTGCCCACGGAGTTGGTGGCACTAGTTGGCTGTGGCACGGCAAAACCACTAGCATTCGATGCATTCGAATCACTGCCCGGTGAAGGTGCTGCCACACCAACAACTATAGCGTTTGGCGGTGCACCCGTATTGCTCGAGTCGCGTCGCAATGCATTTGCCAATGCCACACGCTGTTGTTGCACGCCACTATTGAGTATTTTGATACTGTTGCCGGTTGCACCGCTCACAGCGTTAACTGCATTCACTGTACCACCACTACCACCCAAAGTGTTTACAGTGTAGCCAAAGTTTGCCGAATTTGGATTTGTCATAATGGCTGGCGGGGAGGCTAACTGTGAGGCGAGTGCCGACATTGAAACGCGTACCGTTTGATGTGTTTGCTGAGCTTGTGTGCCGGTCGTTTGTTGCTGCGATTGCTGCCCATCCGTTTGATTTTGGTGTTGCGTTGCTTGATTCAGATTAACAGCAACCAAATTGCCGGCTGCAGTGCGGAAGGTAGTACCCCCTGTACTGGCAGTTACAATATTACCACCACTGGTGACGATATTGAATTTGCGATTAGTATGCAAGAGATTCTGCAACACTTCATTGTTGGTTGGTTTACGTTGTTGCACGGTTGTAGTTGCCGCTGAGACAGTGGTTGGCTGTGTTGTCACCTGGACAAAACTATCACCACTAACAATGGTTTGATGTTGCTGCTGCTGTTGTTGTTGTTGTTGTTGAGGCGTCGAAGTTGTGTGTTGCACCAATGTGACAGTCTGATGTTGGCCAGTGGAAGTAGTGAAAGTGCCGCTTGCCACAGGCGTACTTGTCATTGCAGCAGGTGCGCTATTCAACAGACTGCGTATGGAAGCGTTGCTGCTATTCTTCACATTGCTGCTGCTGCTCACAGTGTTGTTTGCTACAATTAATCAATAGTGATAAAATTTGCATATAACATAGGTGTACGGTGGTAAATATTTACAGGATTGCTGCAACTGCTGTTGCTGTTGTTGTTGCTGCTGCTGCTGCTGTTGTTTTTGTTGTTGGAACTGATTGGCGCTATTCATGATATTTGTGAAGATTGCATTTATCTCAGGATTGGTGTGTAATGTAGTGGAATTACTACTATTGTTGCTACTGGCAGTACTCTGTTGCTGTTGTTGTTGTGCAGATTTATGCAAAAGCTGCTGTTGCTGCTGTGTAGTGAGTAATGGCGCGGCCTTCAGCTGCGCTTGCTACAATGGTCAGTGTATTACGTAAGTACAAAACAAGAAATATTGGGCAATGAGTTTAAGTAAATAAAAAAATACATTGAGCAACATACCAATATTGGCACGCTGGAACTGAGTTGTGTGCGCAGTGCTGAATTTGCACCAGCAACGGCATTCAATTGAGCCGCCGTGATAACCTGAGTCTTTTGCTGTTGCTGCTGCTGTTGTTGTTGTTGTTGCACGTTGGCAGGTTGTATAGTGATGCCGGCATGTTGTATAGTTTGTGTTTGTTGTTGCTGTTGATTTTGCGTTATGGGATGTTGTTGCACTAACACTAGAGAACCATTGCTAAGACTGAGTTGTGTTGTAGTGTGCGCATTACTACCGCCCACCGAATGTAGTTGTATGTGTTGTGTTTGCTGTTGTTGTTGCTGCTGTTGCTGCGCATGCACACCGCTCGTCTGTACATGCATCGTTGAACCGTTCGCATCTATAAATTGGGTTGTAATTTGCTGCTGCTGCTGTTGTTGTTGCTGCTGCTGCATTTGTTGTTGGCGCAATACTTGCTGCACCGCGGCAGCATTGCTGGCAGTTAACCCGACAATATTGATATTCTTCGACAAATTGCTGCCAGTTGGCGGAATAGCAATATGTTGCTGTTGTTGTTGCTGTTGCACACTACCGCCCACTCCGCAAACACTTTGTGACACTTGCTGTAGACCGACAGTGTTTATATGCTGCACAGTAGCGGGCAATATGTGTTGCTGCTGTCCATTCGGTCCTACCAACACAACGTGCTGTTGCTGCTGCTGGGTCTGTTGATTGCCACCTGCTGTTGCTGATGCAACGGTCACGTGTTGAGCATTCACATTTGCGGTTGAACTATGTTGCACATGCTGTTGTTGCTGTTGCTGTTGTTGTGCTGCTAATAGAGCAGCTTGCCGTTGCTGCAGCAACAGAGCTTGTCGTTGTTCTGGTGTTATCCCCGTATGCGTTACCTTCGGCAAGTGGCCCGGCATCAAATGCGTTATTTTAACCGCTTTGCGCCCCTCCTCGGTGAAAATCTCTGTGAATTGCTGTATGTAGCGATTCGCATGTATGCGTGTACCTAACGAAAAGCGACACGATTCGCCATTTCTTTCCCCCTCACGATAATCACGATCAACATACAGCTCACCCAGGTACTCAGAATTAGAGGGTCGTTGGAAAATCGAAAGTTTTATGTGATATATCACACGACGTCCAGCATTTTCTTCGCGTTCGGTTTCCAACACATACTCCTCGATCAGTTGCGGCTGGCAATCTGTTGTCTCGCGAGGCCGTTCGTACGTTTTGGCATACTTTTCCACACTTATTAGCTGCTCGGGCACCTTTAGGTTCGCTGGATACTCTAGACGTGGCGGTCGAATAGGTCGTATGACGTCACGCGGACGACGTGGCACTTTCGACGAGAATGACGTGAGCATGGCACTCACCAATGGATTATTGCTGGGTGCTGTTGCCGCTGTAGTATTGGCATTTGCACTACTATTGGTACGTGGTTTGGCGCGTAAACGCGTCAAATAATCACACAACTCTAATCCGTAATGATGTGTGAACTGATCCAATTTCCGTTTTCGATTTATCGATATCTGTGTATACTTCTTCATTTGTCGCCGCAACTCGTGTGTATTAAATAGTTGACGTGCGTTCTGTGCATTGATGGCGAAACGCCCAATATTAGGATCGGGATCTAGACACAACGGTTCCGCAGTGGCCAACACCAACTGACTTTCTAGTTGTAATTTGTCCTCTGTACTACAAATTGCTGCACCAACCATTGAGGGTATTGTTGGGTTTATGCTCATATTCGTTGTGCTTGCCAAGTGCTGGATATCAGAAAAAATGGTAGCATTTGTGGGCCGCAGGAGGACGTGTTTCGTATCACAGATATTCGTCGAAATAGCGAAGGTTTGTCGAAAATCGCGTATTTGCGCAATCACGCAGCCAGCGTAAAATACATTCGGCTTTGCGTAGGTACGGGGTTCGCTATCATCTTGAGAAGCGTTCAGTGTGAGGCTAGGTGCATTCAACATGTCAACTAGAAAGTCCGGTATTACCTCACGATCGATGCACTGCAGCAACTGATCGTTCTCGTAGGGCCAACGCAATACTTCGATTAAAGCGTACTCATGTTGTTGGCTATTATCATCAGCCCTACCGGCTGCTTTCAGCTTTAATTCAGCTGTACTATCGAAGTCGGTGCCGCACTTTAAATCTGGCGGTATGGAGGCCAAACTCATTTTACTACTACTGTTACTGCTACATGTATTCCGACTAGAAGCACCTCTATATATGTTGGCAGATGAGCTGATACCCATGCCAGCTAGCCCGCTTTCAGTACCACTAACGCTCGGTACATTGCCGGACGCCTCGCCACCATGCACTAATTCACCGTTAGCTGTCAACAACTGCCGCTCATCGTAATGTAATGCTAATGAGTATCCTTTATTGCCAGGGTATAGGTTTACAACGATAGTGTTTAATTTTTCGCTCTCTACCAAACGTTCCAAAACAAAAGCACGTGAACGCTGCTTGAGCTGCAAAATGTAAGAAATTTATAATTGTAATTTTAAAGGTTTGTTGTTATTTTTTCTTTTTTCATTTCCATTGTAGCTGATGATTTGTAATTTTTTTGCGTTGAGTATAAAATTGAGTTACTTAACATCGAAATTGTAGGTAATTTACACAGTCACATGCTATATTATAGTAGAACATATACTTACCCCAGTTTCCGTAAACGCATTTAAATCGTTAGCCAGCAACTGTAAATAATTTTCTCGAATCTTATCATGTATGTTGAAAAACTTAGATGACCCTGTCGCCGATGTTGTTCCACTGGCACCACATGTTGTTGTTGTTGTGCTATTAATTGGCACAGTGTTGTTGCCATCGCGTTTGTTAGTTGACGCACGCGTCGTTGATGTTGATGGTGATGATCGGCTTGTTGCATCTTTAGAAATTTTCTGCCGCTTACTAGGCGAAGAGGTGGGCGATGAAGATGCGACCGCACCTGTCAATGGCGACGATGTATTTAACAAATGCTGCGGTGGATGATGATGCGTCGATGATTGCTGGTAATGGTGTTGGTGATGGTGTGAATGATTGCTGTGCTGTTGTTGTTGCTGTTGAGTACTTAAAGACGCGGAAGGACGTTTATCAGCCTTTTTGTTATTGTTATTACTGGTTATTGTAATATTATTATTGTTGCTTTGATGCGTTGCTGTTGTTGTAGAAAATTGTGATGCCTGCGCTAAAGATGTTAGAAATGCATTTGTTCCGATGCCACCATAATTGGTATTAGCAGTTGAATCGCCAAGTGATGATGAGGAATTTACGCCCGGCGGTGTTGATAACAATAAATCGGGCACTACCGGCGATGGTGAAGTGATCGAATTAAAGTTGGAAAGATTTGTAGATGATGAGCATGATGATGGAGATGGCACCGCAGACGAAGTATTTGCATGCGTTGATGTTGTCGCTGATGGTTCTGCGAGTAGAACAATTCCGTCCAAGCTACCGATATTACCGCTGCCACCACCAACACTACTGCTACTACTAGTTGCGAGTATTTCAGCAGGCGGAACTTCACTGGGCGATTCAGTTCCATCGTCAAAAATACAATACGGCGGTTGGCTAGGAATTTGTGTGATGTTACAATGTAGCAGACTGGAGTCAAGCAACGAACTTTTCGTGGGAAATGTAACGCTGCTCAATGGTGCTGGTGGTGGCGGTGGTGTTGTGAGCTGTTGTGGTTGCGGTGACGGTGCAGGACACTGCAGTGCGGTCTGTAAGTGCTGATAATGGGAGTACTGTGGCTGCTTGGTTTGTTGAGGAAGAGAAGTATGTTGTTGATAGATTAGTTGCTGGTGAGGATGTTGATGCCTTAGAATGCTGCTGCTGCTGCTTCCGCTTCCGCTTGAATTCAAAGATGTTAAAGCTGAAGTTGTAGAATTACTGTTACTATTTATGGTAGTATTGGAGCCTTTAAGCTTTTTAAGCGTGTCATTTATTATAAACTGCAATTATAAAAAATACACATTAATATACATATATTCATATATTTTATAGATTTTTATGTTATTATCACTACTTACATCAGCTTCTTGACATGATGAATCCAAGCTTTGCATGGTGCCAGTAAGTCCTTCCGATTACAGTAAAACCTAATCACCGACGACATTCAAATTAAATTCAATTTTGTCGAATTGTGCATTAAATCAGTCGGTTATTTGTCTTGAATTTAACACACTAATTTAATTGCAAGATTGATTAGTTAGTTTGGTTAAAAATACTGAGTACTCACTCGACTCAAGCATAAGTTTTATTATAATAATCAGAGGATTTACTTCAGTCTATAGGAATGACGTAGTGTTTGCAACTCTTTCTATATTTCTTATTTAAAACGTGTATTGATAATTTACACAACTTACAATTCAACAAGTTAATAATTAAATGGCGCGGAAAATACAGTCAGAAGGATTTCACTTTTCTGGGAGTAGATTGATGACGCTTTTACTCAGTTAAATGAAAGTTATTATATCTTGGCATTTTACAAATGACACCGGCTATTGAAACTATATTTTTGTTTAATGTTTCTCGCTTAGTTTTTTCGAGTGGTAGCGCTGGCATAGTGGCAAGTCTGAAGAATAATTACCTCAACTGTTGTTTCTTTGTTAGGATGTTTTTTAATAGTATAAGGTATTTTTACTAATGCTAACAAATTATGGTGGGTAGGTAGCACAGTATAGTCACATTGCCTCTAGTTTGCGCTTTTCACTTTTCGCCTCTTTTGATTAAGTTATTTTTATATTTTATTCAGTATTTTAAAATACATATTTATGTATCCTTCAGATTTGTTCGGGTTTATATATTTTTATCAAATTTTTAGAGGTATGCCGTTTCCTTTGTAGTTGTCTTTTTTATTTAACCTTTGAAGGTGCTACTGAGCCGGGAGTGAATTTTAGCTCCACAACCGTTTTACGTATACGCTTTCTTACGTAGTTTTCTTCTTCTTTTTCTTGTACACCAACTTCCTTCAAATTACACGATATTCTTTTACCAATTTTTGACAAACTGTCTGATTTTATTCAATTGCTCTTTTATACTATAACAACTGCTTCCCTTTTTGTATTAATTGCTTATTAACCGTTTTCTTTAGCTTTTTTGGTTTGTTTTGCTCTTCAATTTGTTAATGAAATCTGAAAATAGAAGAGGAAAATGATAGATTACATTATGACAAAATTAACTCTGCATAATTATGACACTATGAATATACTTTATAATTATAGAGAATGGAATAGCAAATATTTTATGAAGAATAGACATTATAATCTATTTAACGTTACGAATTACTTTTGCATAATTATGTTTCACTTGTTTTCTATATGCAAACACATACACATCTATCCGAATTTAGTGCATAATAATGGACAATACAAAATATTGTTACATGCAGTTTTTTCTTTTGAAGGATATTTTGTTTTCACATAAAATTTTAACCAAATCACAACATATCGCGTAACTTGTAAGAACACAGCCAGGTTTAATAACGTCCATTGCGCTTTTATACTTCTGATCTAACAAAACATCACGCATCGCTTCAGAAATATTTAACACAGTTATAAATATCTCTTGTATTTATTTTAAAACAATACCTTTAAAAATATTTTTCTTTATGAAAATGTGAAAAAGTTTTGCAATGTTTGCATTTGACACGATTTTCATGATTTCCCTTTTGTGTATTTTCTTCACTCTCACTTAGCACGAAGTGAGTGTTGCCACTAAAATAACTAAAATTAATATTTTTGAATATTGTAAAATATAACAATATAATTGTTTCGTGAAGGAAGCTCCACAACTTTGCGCTCAACGTTATTTCAAATATATTTTATTTTTGTTATTTAAAAAATAATACAAAATGTTCTTTTTTATTTAAACAAGTTTTTTTTATAAATTATGATTATTGTTATCACAAATAAAACAAAACTTTTAACGTTATATTTATTAAGTTAGTTGTTAACAAATAACGTAACCTTGAAGAAAAACTTGAGTTAACGTACAAAACTCAGCGAACTGAAAGCTCTATCAAAACTTGTTATCCATGGAAACATTTTTTGGCAGCCCTGTGGTTCTCAAAGAACTAGAGCAACTAAGAAGTTGACCAATTTCCCAGGCTTATCATTTTAAAAGGTAACGTAATTAATTACGTGGCAACACTCACTAACTTCAATCAAACCAATGTCCTGTCAACATACCATGCTGTTTCCATTATTTTTTCTCTCGTCGTCGCTGTTGTTTATTTGCCAAACTCTTCGGTTTGTCTACTTAAAATTTTACAAAACTTTGCACTTTTAATCACAATTTAAATCAAATATCTTAACTTAGCACATCTGAAAATATAACTGGTTGATGTCTTAATTTATCATTGGGCCTATGTAACTTTTTCTTTATTTGTCACTGCCTCGTCGTGGTTTCGGTGTCGCATTCGTGTTAACACCTTTTCTATTGTTGTCCACTGATTATATTTTTGTCTTCTTATTGTTGTATTCAATATACTTCCAATGTTTCTTGTTTTCCGTCACTTTGCTTTTATATACAGTTTGTTTTGGTAAAATTTATATTTGCGCACCGTGCAAAATTGTTTATTAAACAAAAAATACAAACCGAATACTTCTAGTTTGTATTCCGCTTTCACGATGTCTTTTCATCCGAGTGAATTTCACTTTATTCTCCTCTTGCTTGCATTCAGATTTGACTGATGTTTCTGACAGTTCTCTTTATCGTTGCTTTTCGTCTACGGCACACTACTCGCTATTCATGGCGATTAAGTATCTTCAGAGCGAAATTGCAATTGAGCCAGTGTTATATTAGTAAAATTATACGAGTATTGCAGCGCATTTGAACATATGTAAACGACTGCAATGAATATGTGTATATGTGTCTGTTAACAGAATTAAATGCATTTGTCTCTATCTACCATACTCTAGGACAAATGTTATTAACAGCTTCTGTTAGATGAGTGAGAGAACGCTTCTGAGTAAATAATCGTCTATAAAGGAATGCAGTGAAATTTTAATATCCTGTTGACTTATAATTATGTTCATAAGTTCATTTTAAGAAATTATTTGAGCATAAGTATTTTTTATGTAATTATTAGTAAGTAGTTATAATATTATTATAACTATATATAACTAATAATATATGTTCAAATACATATATATTTACTATATTTATTAAAATATTATTGAATTACTATTAACATATTTAGAGACTCCTTGACAAATACACATTACGTTTTGAAAATGACTACCAAATTAAAAATTGATAGTAACAAATATTTATTTTATATTAACTTACACATACAAACTGTGAATCAGCTGTTTTTGGAATTCATACCGACTTAAATGCTGAATACAATGCTCGCGACACATGGCGGTACGACAGTGAACTGAAAATTGCGTTGTGCATCCTACTACATGAACGCATGTACACAAGACAACACAGCTCTCCATTTTGCATGTACGCAATTTCGTTGTGGCCATACTAATACCTTGCACTTCAATGAAATTTTAATATTTTGTTCAAAGTGAAATTTTTTATGCAAAAAATAAGTAAATTGGTATATATTTTTGTTTTAAATTATCAATTGTTATTACAAATGATATAATAGAGCTATAATAAATCTATTTTATGCTTTTATTTGTAAAATAACGTCAAGTTTGTTAGAGCTGTGAATAATTTAGATTTTACATATTAGTGGCATCACCACTCTTCCTCATCTCTCTATCTTCCATTCTACTGTCAAATCTACTGTCCTTCTACTGTCGTTGGCAAATATAGGAGTGTATTAAAGTTAGCGAGAACGACAACCGTCGGCCTGCAGTCGTGTAGTCGTGCAGCTGTCAAAATAACAATGTCCATAAGAAAGTGTGTATTTTAATATTTGACAGATGTCGTTTGTCGTCTGTCGCGAGTATTGTGTTCAGCGTATTATATTCACAGCGGCAAATGAAACTGAGAAAATAAATCAGCTGATTGCTGAAAAGGTTACCGTTTCTTATTGAATATTATTTATTTATAATTGCAGCATTAAAACAGTTCATAGATAATTATGTAATATTTTTAGGATCGTTTTTTTCTAAACTTACGTATTAACGCAACCACAGCAAAAATTTAAGGGTTATCAGAAGAGAGTTCTACGCGAAAGTACTAAGGACATCCTGGTGTTGTATGCACCAGGGTTATTTTGGTGAAACGCAACTGAAGGCAACCAAAGAAAAAAGAAGCATCAAGCCAAAGGACTAAAGATAACCCGGTGTTGACCATTTTTGCTGCGGTGGCGGTAATACATAAGTAACGTTTTTTGAAATAACCAAAATTATAAAAATATACTTTCAAATATATTTTTAATTTCTTTACACTGATTGCTGGGTATACATATATTAAGAATAATTTATTAAACAAAGGGAATTTATGTAAATAGCAGAAAACTTTAGAAAAACACACAAGAAATTTTCCTCAAAGGTTCAGAATAAAACCTTTTCTTTCTTGCAAATTATAAACACAAATAAAATAACAATGTAATACATAATCATTTATCACTTAAGCACTACATTTTTAAATGTATCGTTACCAATGGAATAAATATTATTATTAAATATTAAAATATTTTCAGGTTAACAAGTAGAATTGATATGAACAAAGTCTTCAAATAATGTGGACGAAAAATTCTAAGCGATCGGAAACCATCTCAATATGTATCGTATATTTGTGGGCGTTTTGATTTGTCGGAATCCTAAATTTCGAGATTTTGATTGTCGGCATTACGTTATACACCCGTTTTTAATACTTAAATACAGTGTATAGTAAAGTATATGTATATTTAAAAAAAAAAAGATAAAATATAGTTTTATGCAGTGTTGTCGTCCTGAATGATTTTGAAACCATTTTATACCCTGAATAGGATATATAAAGTTACAAAAACCACGTATGTTGTATCGCTCAGAATGAAACGTAGGAGACACTATAAAATATGTACATTAATGTACAAATGATCAGCGTGACGAGCCGAGTCCATGTAGCCCGTCCGCTTATTCGTCTGTCTATATATATGCAAACTAGTCTCTTAGTTTTAAAGATATACATGTAGATTAAATAGGCTACGGTACAATATACAAGGATATACTTGCTCATTTGCTGCAAGACTGGCATAAGTCAAAAAAATCGATTTGCCAGAAAACGCGTTTAAAGTTTTTAACTGACTATAACCTTACACGGAAAACAGGAAATATATTCTCTTCTCAAGCGGAGCATATAAGAGGTATTCATATGAATTTTTCACTCAACATAAAGTATGATATAACGAACAATTCTGCAGCATTAACTCAAAAATCACGTTTTTTGATTTATGCCGGTCTTGCAGCAAATGAGCGAGATGGTATAACGTAATGCCGACAATCAAAATACCTACAAATCAAAACACCGATAAATCTCAATACCGACAAATCAAGAAAAGGTGGCGTTGTTCGTTCGAGGCGTTCAGGATCAGGGTCGGCTTTAGAATACCGTCCCAGGATTTCGGGAATAATATGAATATGGTCGGATAGAGGAGGTTCACCATATATTTATAATATGTATAGTTATAGCCACAGAAAACCAAGAAGATTTAAAAAACTTGACACATCCCGGTGTTGGACCGACCAGGGTTATTTTTTTAAGCGCGGCCGAAGTCCGCCAACACAAAAAGGAGTTCTACGCGAAAAGGCCGCCCACGCAAAAATGAGTTTCATGCGAAAAAAGCTTGACACACCCATTGGCGGGTAATAAAAATATTTTTTGTGATAGGTAACTGCAAAAAGCTTATTTTGGGGTATAATCTATTTTCTTTATTTCTTTTAGTGCATTTACAAAAGATGTCGATAAGGAAATACTGATTATTTGACAGACTGCAACCCTTTAGTTGTTGTCAAATAAATAGATTTCAAGAATAAGTTTAATATTGATATAACACTATTTTTTCAAAATTTTGAAAAATGAAAAATATAAGTGTAAAAATAATTTTAAATTAAAAAAATATGTAATTAAAATAGTGGTAATTCTCAACTTTAAACGCAACTATCCTGCGGCTTTAATTATATATATTTGTCGGTATTTTGATTTAGCTGCATATTTAAATTTTGTCGGTATTTTGATGTGTCGGCATTTTAAACTTCGGTATTTTAGGTGTATCCCAGTTACTAAACAAACTGGACGATCGTTCCTTCGGCAGTGGGGTTTAAATATCCGGAATGAGTCCAGATTTTTAAGCTCTTATGTAAAAAAAATTATTTTTGACAATTTATGTTAACGAAAATTAGCTTGCATGAAAGGAATATTTTTGTTCTAACACCAATATCTCCTTAAATTCTTAACACTGGAAATTCGCGTTTGAATTATTGGGGAACTGGTTGAAACTGTCAAAAGACATTTAAGAGGAAAAAACTCTTTGAACGATATGAGCAAAATATCGTCATTGCACTCAAAAGGAGTGGAAAAGAATCCTATTTTCGGAAAGAAAGGAAAATTGACTCTCACCAGATATAAAATTTTAGATCGGCATCCGCGATTTGAAAAGATAGACCTCAAATACACAGTGCGCAATTAGCACCAGTATATTTCTATTCTGAGGGATGTAATACTTCCATATTTCGACGGCAATGGCTGCTTCAGCTAAACATACTGGGAGCAATTCAAAACGAAGGCTCGATTGCACAAAATTTCGAAATTTTCAACGAACTATTGGAAAAGGTAATGAAAAGGAAGCAATTTCCAAAAACAAATGACAGAAGTTAATTGAAACAATGTTCGTAGATTTAAAGCAACAAATATTATATCCCCAATAGAAAAAAAGCAAAAAATTGTATAACAAGTAGAATAAAATTAAATTCACAAACTACATTATTTAAGATCAGTGAAATGTCGGTTAATTATCCTGCAAAAGTTTATATTTTTCTAGTGAACTTTTCGACTTGTGAATAGTTACATGATTCACACAGCAACGTTGCTAATAATCAAAATTAAGTTCATTGAATGGAAACTTTTTTTGAAAGATATTATGCTTCGTTGCAACGGAAGATAACGGTTTTTTTGCTGTAGTACCGGTTGCTTCGACCGGAAACGAGCTGTTTAGGCAACGTTAGACCATTGAAAAAAAGGGATGTTTTATTATTGCATTTCTGAAGTATGTATATAATTATGAATATTTAAAATAAGGCGTTTGCTCTGAATATGTTGGTGAAATAGTTGTCGTTGTTAAATAAAATTTGAAACGAGCACTTTTATTTCATATCGTTTTTTAATTTGAAACAAATGTTCACGCTTTCTTTTTTATAAACATAAATAGAACAGAAGACGTAGTCTGGTAAATATGCTAATACAGGCAATGGTTTACCACATTAGAGACCGCTTGTAATGTTATGGTTAATGTTGACATTTTAAATGTAAATTTACCATTAAATCTATCAACAGAAACTTATAAACACTTGTTATTGACAATAACAGAATAATATATAATTGGAAGGAAACATTTTATCTAAAACAATCCGCATATTTTCTGGTTATCATGCATGCCATTTTATTATTATAAGAAAGTAACATTGTAGAAAGGATGAAATGTTGATACATTTAATATTAATATCAATAGCAACTATAAAATTTAAGGGTCGGCTTTAGTATACCATCCCACGATTTCCGGGTTAAAAGTGGTATGGTTGGATAGAGCTGATGCTCCATATTAAGAAAATATATAATTGTTGCCGCCGCAAACTTATAGTTTTCGAGATATTTGCATTTAAAGTTGAAAATTTTGCAAATTTTATCTTGCAATTTCTCGATTGCTAGTAATTATTTAATTCATATTATGTACTTGTTATGCACTTACACTTCACTACATTGTTTCTATATATTTTTTTTCCAGTAATTATTTAGTTATTTGCTTAAAATAAGCATTTTATATTTTACACAATTTTCATTTCATGCACAATAACAAAAGGATTACGTGTTGACAGATAATAAGTGTTGCCATAATTACACATTTATCAAACGAATAAAAATGAATAAAATATAGGACTATACCCCAAGCAAGTTGCCAACGCGAAAAGGAGTTTTACTGAAAAAAAATCTGACACACCCCGGTGTTAGATCGGCCAGTGTTATTTTTTTTTTGAAGCGCGGCCGAAGGCCGCCAACGCGAAAAGGAGTTTTACTCAAAAAAAAATCTGACACACCCTGGTGTTGGATCGGCCAGGGTTATTTTTTTTGAAGCGCGGCCAAAGGCCGCCAACGCGAAAAGGAGTTTTACTCAAAAAAAATCTGACACACCCCGGTGTTGGATCGGCCAGGGTTATTTTTTTGAAGCGCGGCCGAAGGCCGCCAACGCGAAAAGAGGTTTTACTTAAAAAAAATCTGACACAGTGTTGGATCGGCCGAGGACGGGACCCACACTCAACGCATTGAGTCCCAGTGGCGCGTAATTGAACGTTTTTTTTATTAAGGATAATTACAATAATAGCGAAGATTTTTCCAATTTAATTTTTGAATATATTTGGAGGAAAAATATTGCAAATAATCATGACGATCCTTTTGTAAAATTATTAGATGCAATTAAATATACATATAAGCCTTAAAACTTTTTTTATTACAATGAAAAATTTATTTCAGATGGTATTTGTTTCCTGCGTTTGAGTTTTTATATTCATTTTTATTCGTTTGATAAATGTGTAATTATGGCAACACTTATTATTTGTCAACAAGGAATACTTTTGTTATTGTGCATGAAATGAAAATTGTGTAAAATATAAAATGCTTATTTTAAGCAAATAACTAAATAATTACTGGAAAAAAGATATGTAGAAACAATGTAGTGAAGTGTAAGTGCATAAAAAGTGCATAATATGAATTAAATAATTACTAGCAATCGAGAAATTGCAAGATAAAATTTGCAAAATTTTCAACTTTAAATGCAAATATCTCGAAAACTATAAGTTTGCGGCGGCAACAATTTAATAAATATTTTCTTAATCTGGAGCATCAGCCCTATCCAACCATACCACTTTTAACTCGGAAATCGTGGGATGGTATACTAAAGTTTTCCCAAATTTAAAATGACTGCAAAAAACTTACCGTTATTTACTCTGCTATTTAAATCCAATAATATAATGTACTGTCTTTATAATATCAACATTTGAGTAACATATCTGGTTTTATTTTCAAATATATTGTTCCATTGCTCACAATGTTCCGTGATTGAAATTTCTTCACAGTCGAGCTCGCTCTCGTCAATGGCGACTCTATTATAGTAACACTCTTTTATTCACGCCACTGTTTATGAAAATGAAAACAAATAAACAGATGAGCTAGAGAACTTAAAGAAATTTACGTTCTCTGGATGAGCAGCAATTCACTCGCGATGTTTGTTCGTAATGTCTATTTCTTACGTTTTCGCACGCACGCATGCACATATCATACACACTTTTATACGAGATGATGCACAGAGGCACAGAAAATCACTAAATATATTGTGGCTGCGCATCGGAACGAGTACACTGTAATGTTTTTAATACCGAATATGTGAATAGTTCTTCACATTCATAAGCATCAAGTGCATACTACGGAGCGAGATAACACTATTTCATAGCAGCTGTGCGAAATGCTACGCAAGACGCTCGAGGGGTGAAATTGCGGCTGCGACTGTGGCTGCTACTGCAGGGTACTTGTGTGGGAAACGCCGAACAATTTTCGTCTACAAGTATTCCTCACATAAAATTCTTTATAACGTTTTGTTTGCATGTACACGATTTCACTCATTCACAATAAACAACCCATAGAATTGTCATTCTGTACACTTCGCAATAGTGTACACAATCTCACGAATTGCGAAAAAATAACGCAATTATGGAGAAAACGACAACGATGGAAATACGACCGAAATCGCTTCACAAACTAGTCTGGCTCGTTTTGACTGTTTGCTGTTAAAGCGAAGGATTCCTTTTGGTTATGAGTGCAAAAGAGATGACATGTTGTCGGTAATAATAACATTTTTGATTACCACATGGGTATGGCGTGTGTCAGAGAGAAATCGAATAATTGTGAAGTTATATGAATTCGCCGCAGGTGTTTTTCTCGTTCAACGATGACAGATCGTGGACAACGAGTAAAAATGACAGCTGGATACTCGAACGAGTATAGCATGTTCAGTGGAAGAGCTGTTAAATCGTGATATTTTTGTTTGCCTACTGAAATATGATATTGTATTTATCGTTCAGAAATTACAGTGAAACTTCTCTAACTCGAACTTCCGTAGCTCGAAATATTCTCTATATCGAATTTCCTTAAGAACAAAATACGTTTTTATAACATCACTATGTAATTTTTTCCCTATAAGTCGAATTTCTGTTACCCGAATATTTCTAAAACACGAACTAAAATGTCACAGAAGCTGCGGCGGTAACCAAGCGTAACTCGAATTTTTCGGGAAACACCTACCGCAATTTCGGGGAATTACCGAGCTGCGAGTCGGCGACAGATAACGACTTGTATTTTAAATTTCTTAGCAAGCGTCGCACGCACTTACATAAGATTGTATCAGTTGTTGTTAGAACGGTGGTGAAAATTGTCAATTTTTGTAGTGATATTGGACTAAAATGACATCAAAACGAAGTGTAAAGTATTTAACGCTTAAAGAAAAGTTAAAACTAATGGTCGAGGTAGAAAAGGGCGAAAAAAAAACATTGCACAAATATTTTGGGATTCCTCCTAATACGATATCAACCATTTTGAAAAACAAAGACAAACTTTTAGAACAAAAAGGTGACTATAATTTTAACTCCAAACGAAAAAGGATTACGACTTGCGTCAATAATGATGTTGATCGAGCTATGCTTAAGTGGGTTACTACCGCACGTGAGAAAAATCTTCCTCTCTCGGGCACCTTAATCAGAAAAAGCTAAAGAATTTGCGGTTGCTTTGGGTCGCAAAAATTTTTCTGCTAGTGTAGGGTGGTTAGATAAATTTAAAAAAAGGCTTAATATCGCACAAATGTCGATTTGTGGAGAAAGTGCTTCAGCCGATTTACAGGCTATTGAAGATTGGAAAAAAAACGTTTTGCCAGATTTAATCAGACAATACCACGAAAACGATATTTTTAATGCAGATGAAACGGGCATTTTTTTTAAATGTTTACCCAATAAAGCATTAGCCTTTAAAGGTCAAAAATGCTTGGTGGCAAAAACAGCAAGGAGAGAATTACCGTTATGGTTGCAAGCAATATGAGTGGTTCAGAAAAGTTGAAATTGCTAGTTATTGGCAAGTCGAAAAACCCACGTTGTTTTAAGGGTATAAAATCACTTGATGTGGACTATGAGTACAACAAAAAAGCGTGGATGACAAGTGAAATTTATGATAAGTGGCACAAAAATCTAGATAAAGTCTTTGTTGCCCAAAATAGGAAAATACTACTGTTCGTTAACAATTGTCGCGCACATCCTAAAAATGTACAAGCAAATTTAAAAAACATTAAACTGCAATATTTTCCTCCTAATTTGACGTCTGTTCTACAACCAATGGACCAAGGGATTATTCAAAATCTCAAGCAACATTATAGAAAACGAATTGTGATGAAAGTTTTGGCCCATATGGAAGAACCAACTCCTACGACTGTGTCGTTACTTGATGCAATCAGGGATCTAAACAAAACCTGGAATTTGGGTGTAAAACCACAAACAATCAGCAATTGTTTTAGAAAGGCTGGTTTTGCTAAAGGTGAGTTAATGCAGAATGCTACTACGGATGACGGGGATGAAGAAGACGATCTTTCATTGTCTGAATTGAAACAAATTTGGACCACATATCGAACGGCAATGGGAACCGATAATGTGTCTTTTGATGATTACGTCGATATTGATGATGGTGTGCAAACACTGGGATTCCCAACAGATGAAGACATTTTAGATAGCGTCATAGAAAATCTAGTTCCTTCTGAAAAAGGTAAGTCTAAAGTAAAATTTGTAAAATGTAGCATTGTTCAACACAAATAATCTATTGTTTCAGACTTAGAGGAGGAAGTCTCTAGTGAAAGCGAGGTTGAAACAACAACTGAAACTATACCCACATTTAATCAAGCGTATTCTGCTAACCAGACCCTAAGAAATTTTACTTCGTCAAAAGAAAATGTTCCCAATGCAGAATATGCGTCAATAAATGTAGTGGAACATTTTATATTTTATTTAAACAAAAAAAAATGACCAATTCTTCCAATTAGAATTTATATACTACATATGTATTACAAACTGTCTTTTTAAATAAACATGTACATATGTATGTACATACATATGTAAATAAATTTGAACTCAACTTAGTGTATTTTCCTTAATTCGAATTTTCCGTAACTCGAACTCTACTTTCTGTCCCTTGGACATTCGAGTTAGGGAAGTTCCACTGTATATGCTCTTTATGTAAATAAATTTTGTTGTAACCTTTATGCCGAAAAAATGTATGTTAAATTAAAAAAAATTTACAGGATTATATTACCTGTGAATTTTACAAGGTTGTGGCAAAACGAGCAAGATTAAAATTGACTATTAATTTAAGAATGGTAGCAATTATTTTATTTTTCCGATTTTATTAATGAAATTTTTTGATAAAAACTTACTTTTATTTTATTATTTCGAAATATATTGTTATTAAAATTTTTTAATTTCGTTGCAAGATTTCTTATATGGCAAGGTTGCCTTAGTTTGTTTTGACATCACTGTATAAAGTTAGTGATATTCAAATTGTTAAAAGAGTGAACAAATTTAAATTTTCATTACGGCCATCAATTCGACTACATAGCTTAAATTGAAGTTAAAGGAATTCTCAGATCAGCCCAAGTCTTTTTGAAATTACGATTTTCAATTATTTTCAGTTGAGGCAACACTAATGCCAACCTAAAAAATGAATATTTGGCAGACAAACAAACAAACATTTAAGCAAAAAATTAAAACAATTTAATTTAGTTATTGCTCACGAAAAAGTGAATAATTATAAAAATGAACATTATTTTTCATTTATATTGCGGTGACAAAATGTTGGGGACAAAGCTAATGCGCCGCACATAAGAAAAAAGTCTTCGTGATCACTCCAACCCATTAGTAACTAAGCCAAAGTTTTGTTGACTACTAAATGGCTTTTAAATAATGTATGTATATTGTAGATTCGTAAGTTATTTGCGTTTGATAAATCATTTAGCTCTTTTACTCAATGAGATGAAGGAATGTTACCAAAAACTCTCCATTTCCTCTCATTTTAATTGAATAATTTTAAACTTGGGCTGAAGCCAAGAATGATAGAATACAAGATTACGACACTAGTTTACCGTTAGTTTTTTTCGGTTTAGCTCTTGACAATTCTTACAAAAACAAATACATTGTGCAACAATTTCGTGACGTCACACTTCTGCCTAGAGAAGAACAAGCATAGAAATGCATACAAATTGTAAACAGAAAAGTAAACACTTTTGGAAATTCCCAAAATAATATTAATTCATTCGTCTTTGCAGGAAAAATTTCAGTGGAATATTTAGAATATTGTTGCGAGAAAAGATATACATAAGTAGTTTTAGGCACATCCACAATAAATAGAGTAGCATTTGTGAAAATTGTTCAAATGAAGAAAACCAGTGAAAGTGTACGGTTGTATTTATTTAAATTTCTAAGCAAAATATATTAATTTTTTAAAATGAAATGTGCAGTGGCTTGTTGTAATAATTATTATGCAACTAAAGGATCGAAAACGAGTTTTTTCAGTTTTCCGGCCGATTTAAAAGTTGCCAAAAAATGGGTGTTATTTTGCAAAAGAAATGATATATTTAATACTAAATCCTCTTTAATAAAAATATGTTACAAATATATCTTCAATATAATTTCACAATTCTTTTATCATAATTTCATACATCTGATAAATCTCAACTCAAACGTCTTCTACATTTGAATCACAACTTAATAGACAATTTTATTATTTATAGGCCGATATATTTCTTTATAAATGATTCAAATCTTTTCACTCAACAATATTCAATCGCTTCACTAAAACTTTTCATTAAAATCGAAATAATTAATAATATTTTGCGAATTTACAAAAGTGTTCACTTTTCTGTTTACAATTTGCAGGCCATTTGACAGTTTTTCACTCTTGTTCTTCTCAACACGCAACTATGACGTATCATAATGGCGGTTGTCGTAATCTTGTATTCTATCATTCTTGGGCTGAAGCAACCTTTTTGTAAGTTGTGGATAAAACAGCAATGATTGAAGAGGAGTAACACGCTTCAAAATTTTAATTTTATTCGAAACAATTCCCATAGTCCTTTAGTCTTATTTAAATATTTTCAAATTGTAGCTTGCTCGTCCTGTTTCGGAAATTGACGTTTAAGTTTTGTACAGTTATTTTTGTTCACACAATAACAAAAGGGTTGCATTCTATCTAATAATCAGTGCTACCTTACGTTCGTTTTTTACAGAAGAACCAAAAGAAATAAAGAAAACAAATAATACCCCAATGACAGGAAATATATAACACATTAGTTTTCCGCATTGAATTCTTTTCTGCAATGGCTTCAAAAAAACAACACTCCTTCGGACCAACACCTGGGCATGCTCAGTTTTTTTTTGCGTTGAACTCTTTTTTCTTCTCTTCAAAAAAAAAAAAATAAAAAAAAATAACCCTGGCCGATCCAACACCGGAATTTATCAAGATAATGAGAATTCTGAAAGATTTTACATTACTCATCACACGGTAATGAATTTAGTTATGACGTCATAATCTCTTTTTTTCTTATTTTTATTCCATTACAAAATATGGTAACACTATTGTTTTGCTTGTTTACAACCATTTTCTTATTTTATGAATAAATGGATTTTAACTAAAGTATGATATGAAATTAAAGTTATTTTTGCACCATTTAATATAAAATAAATGATTAGAAACGAATTAGTGAAGTGTTAGTGGATATAAAAGTTAAAAATATAAGTGTAAAATTATAAATCGGAGAAACACGCATTTTAAATAGTTGATTCTTTGCACTGTAAATGCAAATACTTATCTCAAAATTCATAATATGTAGTATATATATATTCTTGATCTGGAGGACCTCCTCTATCCGTACATACCCATTTTAATCCCGAAATCGGGTGATGCAATTCTGAATCGCAGCTTTTCAACTGCCCAATCGCATCGGCAGAGATTTTAAAGCCGTAATACGTTACTAAAAATAGTTGAAGTTTGACAAGACTTCATCGAAATTTTTTTTGACAGGTTGAGTTGAAAGCCATAACACCAAATTTCAACAGAAATGTAGTTGGGTTGAAACCCGTATAGCGGCCTTAATTAGGGATGGCAAACTCGATTCCGATTCTACTCGAGAATCGAGTTTTCTCGTAAAATACTCGAGTTTTCGGAATCGATCTTCAGTAGTCGGAGTCGATTAAGAATCGATTCTTGACATTCGACTTTACTATTAATTAAGTGACCAGTTTCAAGTTATAAGCTTAGTATCCAGCTCTCAAGAAATGTAAAAACTTCATATAAAAAAACGCTTAAGAAACGGTCAAGAAACTTTCCTACGATAAATTTACTGGTAAATGTTCAGGAGAGCGGCTTTTCCGAAAACGTGAACCAATTTTCACGGGAAATGTCTTAAAATACTCGTTTTTTGTTCTACTTTACGAATATGTATGGCGAGTGCCTTTAAAATCAATATTTTCTTTGTTTTTATCAAAAAACATCGTATATCCCGAAATGACAAATTCACTTTTACACTTTACACGTCTTTAGATGTTAAAATTATACTTTCTATAAGTTATATACGCGTAATTATTGATGTTGTTTAGTTAAACAATAACAGAAATTGGTTTTTATGTTATTTTTATAAAAATATGAAAAACTTCACAATCACTTCACTTTAACAAAAATCGCAAGGTTATGTTCGAAATTATGGTATCACTGTTGTAAATTCGAATGGCAACTATTGATTCATGCACTGATCGTTTTCGAAATATCGATACTCTCAATATTCGAGACTAATCAAGAATTGATAAAAATGAGAGATATACATACATATAATAGAAAAATAATATTTCGAGCGCTCGAAAAAAAATATCCCTGGTCGGTCCAAAGCCCCGGTGTTCATAATTCTTCTGTGTCCAAATTCTTCTTCTTTCTGCAATAATAATTAATTATAAATTTTCTTATTATGTATTTCTCATTTTTACCAATTCTCGATCAATCTCGAATATGGAGAGTATCGATATTTTAATTTATTTTTATTTTTCCAATTATATGCTTATATATATTTGTATATTATTGTTTTTAACTATTTTTGTGTTTTATTTAATCGATTTGAATTATTCATTCAATTTATGCCTTGTGATTTAATAAATAAATTTTTGTCCTTTTAATTTAAAATCGATTAGAATCGAAAGAATCGATTTTTGCCCCCGGATAATCGATTCTTAGAATCGAAAAATATAGAAAAATAGTCAGAATCGAGAATCGATTCTGTAACCAATTTTGCCATCCCTAGCCTTAATTGCAGTAAAAATGACAAGCGAACAGTTAGAACACCAAGGTTTATATCAACTAACTGTCCAAAGTTCAATCAATGTAAAATGTAGAGCTGATTAGGTTAATTAAAGGGCTATACCCGTGTGACACTTTCAAAAACCGATTTGCTTTTTCGATAGTTTACATTTTCAAAAATATCCTGTGGAATCGGCAAGGTCGTATCATGAATAGTTTTTGAATGACGAATGTTCTAAAGAGCGACCGCTCGCAGGTATGAATATACATATGTATGTATATTGTTGAAACTTCTAACGCGTTTTTCTCGAAACGACCGTTTTAAAATTTGCTTTCGTTAAGTTATGAACGAGAAATTGACCGATCGTAATTCGATGGACCTTAACATACTAAGATTTTAAAACGACATCTCAAATAGGTTTTAAGGAACAGCGTTCTAAAATGTCAGCCAACTCAGTCAGCTTATCTTTAAAATCTTTTTTCTCATTCGGAGAAACATTATCCAATTGCTATCTCTTTTTTCTGCAGGTTCAGACGAAAAACGGTCAAAATTTTGGGTAAAACTCAACTTATTTAAAACGACGAATAAACAAATCAATTATATCTCTTTAATATAGGTATACAAATATAATATTTTTTGGACTTCATGACTTCATATGACAAAAATAAAAACAAATTAAACAAGTTTATTTCTCATATTTAAAATTTGTTTTATTTTATAAAGCAATTCAATTTTTATTTTATCAAAATAATAGGAATACATTGGCCAACGCTTACTACTAGTTATATTAATAGTATACGAAATCTTAAGCAATCATAATGAATAATGTATATATATACTATATGTGTGTTGTAGATCATCTTATTAAGATATTATTTAATATTTATTTTCACACTTAAAAAATGTTTATATAAACCCAAACGGTTTTCATATTTGCAGAAAGTAGTTTGTTAGCAAAATTAAAATGTATATATGTATTCTTTATTAAACATACACAAATGCATATGTATATACAGTTATATATTATATGAAGTTATTAAGCAGTTTTTTATTTTATTTTTATTTCGTTATAAAACATTTTGTAAGTCAAGAAATACTCACATTAGTAACAACTATAATTTATTTATTTACATACATTCAGTACTACATATTCCTTTAATTTTGTAATATGAAAAAAAGTAAATGTGCATCAATTGCAGAAACGGTAGTTGTGTTACATAGATATTTTTATAATTATATTTATTATTTAGTACACGTATCTGCTTTAATTTATTTAAGTTTTAATATTTATGCACATATTTGTATTGTTTTCTTTTGGTTCTGCTTAAGAAATAATTAACGTGACGTTATGCACATTTGTAATATTAACTATGTTTTCTCTGTAAACTTACATAATCCTAAATTATATCGAGAAATAATAGTACAATAATTTTTCAAATAAATCATCACACCCGCTTATACAATAAAACTAAAATTGAAACGAATATGAATTTATATTGTACGCATATGCATAGTATGTAAACATGTATGCATACATACATGTAAATACAATTTTATTAAGTTTTTAATGCTTTTTTGCAAGCTATTGTGTTAGTGTTAGTAATAATTACGTAAAATCTGCGTTTATTAAATTGTTCACAAAAGTTGCATTCAATGAGATCTTTATACAGTTACTTTTCTTGCTTATAAATTTATTAATATTTTTTAATTAATTATTTTTTATAAATTAATAATTAATTGCTTGTTTAATTATTTTTATTTTTAATTTTAATATTTATATTATTATTTTATTATATAGATATAATAAAATTTTGTAGTACATTAGTCCAGTTAAATATTATTTTTAAATTTAATTTCAATTAGTGTATGGTTATAATTATTTTTTTTTTTTGTTTTTCTTTATGTATATGTTTATAACATTTTTAGAGAGTTTTATTTATTACTTAAATATGGTATAAGCTTGTAGTCAGTTGCTACTATTTTTTCTCTTCTTTATAATATAAGAAATATAGAATCTGCATACAATTTGACATACAGTTGAAGCTAGTAGCAATATAACCAATTAACATTTACATTTGGTACCGTGCAGTTGCTAATAGTTTCGAGATAAAAGCATTGTATACAAATTGATGAAAAGATAAATATGCACCTAACAGACGATTTCAATAATCACTCTCACTAATTTGTCTGATATACTATATAATGGTTAATTAACCGCACTCACTTTTATTGGTACTGCTGGAAAATAGATTTCTTTGCATTAACAACATTTTTGAATTGAATTTTTTAAAAATCTCGCTGTTGGAATGCTGATATTGTATATAAACAAAATTATCTACTTATATTTGATTAATAAATTAAATTAAAAAAAAAAAACAATTTAAATAAAGTAAACGATGCGCTCATACGCTGAAGTCATAAAATGTCAAAGTAGGCCTGTTTCTTTACTGCTCTTGTTTATGTATTTTTATACTCTTGCAACATGTTGCTACAGAGTTAAATATTGTTTACCTATATGAATTACCTGAAAATAATCGAAATAGATATAAGGTTATTATATAAATGGTCAGGATGACGTGCCGAGTTGAATTCCGAGTAACTGTCTGTCTGTCTGTGCAAGCTGCAACATGAGTACGAATTGAGATATTTCAATGAAACATGGTCCATGGCAAAGATGTGAGGACGTGAAATGGCCGTAATCGTACTACTGCCATGCTCACAAAACGCCACTAGTCGAAAACTTATAAAATGCTAAGCACTAAATTAAGATGTGAAACTGACATGTCGGTCAAAATTGGATGTTGGGTATGACCCGCCCACATTTAGGTGAAACACATATCAAATTTGATATGTGGCATTCAATTTTTATGTTACAGTGTGAAAATGGGCGAAAACGGATAAAAGCCACGTCTAGGTTTCATATAACACAATTTTAAATTTCATCTGATTCTTTTCTTCCGAGTTTGAAAATCAAGAAGCAGTTCATATAACAGGATAACACTTTCCACGAATAACCCCTTTAGAGTATGTCATTCTATGGCCTAAAATTGTCTAAATCCAATAAAAACTGTTCAAGCCTCTAGGTACTGAATATTTGGATTTCAGTACTTATAGTTGACTTTTTACCAAAAATAATGGTCAATGTGTCAGATTTAGAATTAAAATTCAGTAGTATGTCTGTTTCCTACAAGTGGGTTGAATCGCGTTAAAAACTAATATAAAGATTTTCGAATTTCCGGGTATATATGTATAATAAAATTGAGAGAGCTTGTTTTACTCACAACAGTGTATCTTTTTGCCTAAAATGGATAAAATTGGGTGAACACTTGACCTAGCCCGCATATAACTAATATCAGTGTTTTCGAACATTCGGCTGTCTTTACTCCATATGAGTGATGATTGTATGTAAGGTACCTTAATGAAACCCAGGGAACATTTTTTTAGTATGTGGCATGATAATAGTTAATAGATAAAATCGAGTCGAACCACCCTAACTCCTCCCTCATAATGATTTCCTTTTTTCAAACAAACTTTATGCCGATTATATTGGTCAGTGTATGAGTTTTAGTACATGTATACATATATCAAAATGCTCTGGTTGATGTTTTGCACCTTAAGGTAGTTCCCTAGCTTTGATTCCTGCAAGTTGCAAGAGTATGAAATGTTCGGTTACATGTGAATTAGCCTTCGTTATGGTACTTGTCATTTTTACATCAGTAGCATCTAAATACAACTAATCATCTGAAATCATCTGTCAATATTGCATTAAAATATGGAAAATTACATTTTTAATTACTTAAAAGAGCTTAATTTTTCAAATTGGTACTAAAAATATACATACATATATGAATTTATTGATATGTATTAATTTCCGCTCTTTTTAATTATACAGTGAATGTTTTTATGTAACAGAATCTAATTTAGAGATCAATAGATGTTTAATTTTATACACTGTAAGCAAGCTGCAGAAAAAATAGGTAAAAGGCATGACATTTGCAAACGCAGAAAATTTGTAAAAAATTGACAAAAAGAAGAAAAATTAAAAAAAGTAAGAAGTATAATTGATTTAAATATTTCTGAAAAATATTTGAAATCAAATGTTTATTTTAGTATTGCATTTGCAACTGACATTCAAACAAACCTACATTAGTGTACGGATCAGCTGGTTTTGTTTACTTTTTAATAACTATTAATTTGGATGTGAAGATGTAAAAAATAGGAAACATATGGTTTATCCAACAAGCTTTTCGATGTTCCTCTAATACTTAAGAAATTGAACGAATCATTTCCATTGGTAAATTAAAGCATTTGCTTGAACGATTCAAAATATGTATGGGCTAAAGAAAATACGTCGTTCTTTTGATGCTATTTTTTTAATTTCTTATATGCACTTAAAATATTAGTAAGTGCAGCTTAGAGTTTGTCATGATGTTCTCTTTGTTTTAGAATTTTCACAAGCTTTTATCACTAAAGTATATTTATTTTAATTGCTATAGATATGCGTTATTTTTGAATATTTTATATTTTGATTATGAATTTAAAGTTTTGCTTATAATTTCCAAACTTCCAGGGCAAAGAAATTATCTTTTATAGTCTATGCTGACAGCACAATTTTATTTAAATTGTTATCGGTTAGGATAGAAGACTTTTTCAAGGGATCAAAAAACATTTTCACTTTTACGTTTGGAAATTCGATGTAGAGTATTGTAAAGTTGTAACTAAAGGGATTTTATTATCTCTTTATAAATTTTATTTGTTCTTTTCCCCTATTAAATATAATTAATAGTTGTGGTAGGCAACATTAGTACCGGTTTTTTTGAAACAGTTTTATTATTCCCTTTTGCTTTCTTTTTTCACATGTAGTCACCTCTTTTACTGGCATGCTCTCACACATTTGCAACGCCCACACCTTCTCACTCTTCATTTACGTATTCAAACCTTTTTCGCCTCCTGCGGCACCTTATATTTCACTTGCGCACCTCCTTGTTCTCCTGCAACTTTTTCCAAGTGTCACCCAGCGCTTTGGCAAAGTGATCATCCACGGAAGCAGTCACCTCTGTAATGCTGGTGGGCGATGAGGTCGAGGTTGGTGAAGCTGGCGGCGTGTTTGTTGCCGTCAATCCCGGTTCGGTTTTGATGCGCATAATCGCCGGCATTATGGGTGGCGGCGTTGCAGAGCCACCGGTTGCTGTTGCTGTCTGTGTAGTTGTTTGGGGCGTCGAAGAGGACACCAAGGTCGGCGTTGCCGTTATAGAATTTGGTGATTGTTGCGGCGTTGCCACTGGTGAGCGCGAGCTACTTGTTGAGTGTGCTTCCATTGATGTCTGACTGCGCAGTGTGGCCGCGGGGAATGCTGGTGGTGGCGGTGATGTTTGTAAGGCGTTTGTTGGTGACAACGGCAATGAACACGTTGCTGGACCACCAACATCCACATTTGGTGTTGTTGGTTGCGGTGTATTGCTGCGTTGCGTAGTGGACAAAGCCAATGGTTGCTGTTGCGGTGGCGGCAAATCGACAGCCATCACATGCTCCACATGATGCGGCGATAGAGCATCAATTTGTGGTGGCGGAGGTGCAGCAGCAGCTGCAGCCGCAGCCGCGTAAATGGCGGCCGGGGAAAGTAAGACCGCTGCCGGCTTTGGTGAGATGAGCGCTTGTGGTGCGACGACAGTTGCATGGTAGGGTGGCAATGCGGCTGGCGTTGAGCCGTGTGCCACAACCAGTGCCTGCGGCTGCAGCTGTGGTAGTGACGATGACGATGAGGATGGTGCCAAAGGCGGCTGCGTTGGTGGTGGTGTGGGGGTGGGCGTATTGATGACCGCTGTTGTTGTCATAGCGACTGCGCTCGGCTGTAGCGATGGTGTTCCTGGATTGTGACCGGGTGACTTTTTGCCAAAGAGTGCTGCATAGTTCGGACCCAGTGAGCGGCGAAAATGCTCATCGATGACCGTGTCGCAAGTCGAAACGGATTCTGTGGATAAACATAATACAAATTAGTACAATTAAGTTATGCGCTTCAGCGTAAATACTTACCATTGCTGCGATTATCATTCTCACGATTAGCCAACAGCTCACGTTCACTTTCGCGTTCTCGTTTCGATGGCGCTTGTGTAATTACGCTGGGACGCGCGAGCGCGGTGGCATATGTGGAGCCTGGTAGTGGCGCGCGATACGGCGGTGGCGGTGAGGAGCGGTGCTTCAGCGTTGACGATGACACCGACATATCAATGGGACTCTCCATACCGCTTTGATGATGATATGCCGCAGCCGCCGCTGAGGAGTTCGAAGGCGGTGGAGTTGGACGATTGGTGGATTCACAAAGTGGACGCATCGCCGCGGCCATCATAATGGACATTGGTGGCGGTACGCCGCTGTGCAGCGAGCCCGCTACATGATGATGCGCGCTCACCGGCGATGGTAAGCCGCCAGCGCAGACACCAGGCGGTGGTGGTGTGCCTGCAGGCGAGAGGCTGCTTGAGGTTGAGGCGCTGCTGGCAGCAGTTGCCGCGCCACTGCCTATAGTGGGGTATTCACAAGCGCGCGAGCGTCGCTCACGGCGCCAGCGAGCGGTCGGCAGTTCCTTTGAAGAAATACGCGCCTCTGAAAATGGAGTTTAATTTAAAAAATTATTTAACTTTTTTATAAGAAAATAATGTTCGTATTACGTAAGTGCTAAGTATGTAATAAAATCTTATATAAATGTGTTTGTGGGCGCTGAGAATGCCATTTATTGCCAAAGCTAAATTTTCTAAATCTCATTTTTACAGTTGAAAGGCACATACAAATGTAATTATATTATGGCACAGACAAAAATAAACAAAAATTAACAAAGTGTGCAAATAAATCTGAAACTAGTCATTGAGAATTCATCACAGCGCCTCGCAACACGTCAACTGCGACGTCGAGAGCGGCGGCGCGGGCAACGTCAATGGCTTCGATTTTGGCTTTGGCTTTGGCGTTGGACGTTGACTGTTGATTGTTGATGGCTGTTGACGTTACTGTTGTTGTTGTTTTTGGTTGCCATTCAGACATGTTTGCGCATATTTGATAGCAGCAATATAGAAATATATGTGGACGCAAGTTGAAAATTGCGAAGAAAACAAAGCAATGCGAAAAAAAATAAATAATATCAAGTGACAATAATAAAAACAAACAACAAGCAGTCACTGTCAGGCCGAAACGTGGGCGTTATGATTCATGATCTGCTATGTGAAAGGGCGTCGTCACATGAGTAGAGTACAAAAAATCTCGTAGCGTGTAAAAGCTCAATATTTAACTGGCATTTGGCGAAAACTGCCTTGATTGAATTAAGTGGAAAAGATTTGCGCTTTGGCGGTTGCCTGTTACAGTTATTTGTTGTTTTTTTAATTAATTCAAAGTCATATTTATAAAAATTTAGAGAGAAGAACTTGTAATTCTTGAGCATAAACTCGTGCTCTTGCTGATTAATACTGTTAAAAAATACAAAAGTTCGTTGCTTAAGTCTTTTGTTTTATGTATGCGATTTATTAGGCTGTGTACACAGATATTTGATATGTTACATTTATACTCTAAAGTTTGGGGAAAATATTTCTTTGGCATAAGGCCGAATTTTCAAGCCGTTTCTTCAGTTGAAAAAAATAAAAAAAAATCAGAATCTGATTTAAAACTAACCAAACCTTGAACTTTTTCAATTTTAGCCCAATTTTTTAAATAAAAGATTTGAAAACCGGATTTTGAAAGGTAATGGTAAAACGGTTTCTTTAGCTAATTATACCCTGAACAAGTTAAGTTTATCACAAAGTTTGTAAACCCCATATATTATGTATATAAATGATCAGTATGCTGAGCTGTGTCGATTTAGTCATGTCCGTCTGTCCATCTGCCTGATCTCAGTTTTTAAGATATCGTTTTGAAATTTTGCAAACGTCATTTTCTCTTCAAGAAGCTATTCATTTGTCGGAAATGCCGATATCGGACCACTATAACATAGCTGCCATGTAAACTGAACGATCGGAATCAAGTTTTTGTACGGAAAACTTTCACATTTGACAATCTTCACGAAATTTGGTATAGCTTATTTTCTAAGGCAGCAATGCAATCTCCGAAAAATTGTTTGGATCGGATTACTATAGCGTATAGTTTCCATACAAACTGAACTATGTGTTCATATCTCTCTTCGAAAGAGAAGAAATGCACCTGTGAAGGGCATATTAGCTTCGGTGCAGCCGAAGTTAACGTTTTTTCTTGTTTTAGATTAAGGTAATACGGGTAATTTGTCGAACAGTTTTGAACACAGGAACTTTTATATACATATGTATGTATATTTATTTTTGATTATCTTCTAAATTAAGAATTTTTGTAAATACAAGTTAAAACTTTTTTTACAGCATCACATTTTGTTTCGCTTTATTTTCATTTATTAGTTAATATTAAATTTTTATTTTTTCTAACTAATTATATGAAGTTTTTACTAAAAATGTATTATTTATAATTAATAATACTGAAAATAAACAAAGAATAAATAAAAGAAAAAAAAGAAAAACAAAAAATAAATAAAAATTGAAAAATAAATTTTCTAAAATAAAAAATATTATGTATAAATATTTTAAATAAAAAAAAATAAATTTTTTAAGTAAAAAAATTTAAATTGAAAAAAATAATATTTTATGCAAATGTAATGAATGCAAATAAAATCAAAATTTTTTTATTGCAAATTATTTCTACTCATTATATTGTATATATGTTTTTACTTAATTTGCATATATATATATAAAAATGCAAATTAAGTAAATTTTTTTTAATTCATTTACTTATTGGTATTTTTTTATATTTTAATATATTTTCACTTTAACACGTTTTAATATTTTATTATTTTATGCTGTTTGGTTTTATATCATTATTTTGTCTAAAATTTAATTTTAATAAAAACAAAATTATAAAAACAATTAAAAATGCCAAAACAAGAGAAAAGCAAGTAAACTGATCGCATTACGCATATATACATACACATGTATATACATATAGACCCTAGAACTATATTTATATACATTTATACAAATAAACATGTCAGTACATAGTATTTTAGTTAGAAAGCAACAATGGACACATTAATAATAAACAATGATCAACATAATAAACAACAGGCCAAGAACAAGGAAAGCGCATCAGAAGAGCGATCAGAAAACTGAAATAAAATCGCACATAAAATATAATAGAAATAAACACAGACGAAAGACTAAAAATAAATACACACGTATAAGTATAAGTAAAAAGTCAAAAGAAATGGTATAATTGCAAACAAAAACAAAAGGCAAGTAAAAAGCCAGTGGAAATCAAGCTGAAAGGAAACCAGTTTGCTACCACAATACGCGCGCCTCCTGCGTTCTGCCGCGCCACAGCAGTGGCAATCAAAATTACAACAAACATGTTGACTTTATTTTGCCTTTTTATTTGATTTTTTTTAATTTATGTATTTTGTTTTTGCCTTTTTATTTTTTGCACTTGGCGTTTCCACTTTTTCGCTTACATGCAGCACATGTACACGTTCGTGCCCCACCTTTCGCAACCACTGCCACTATGTTGTATTTGTATTGTGCGTGTGTTTGCTGTTGTTTTGCTTTCGCTTTATTTAAATTTAATTTATTTTTAATTTTTTTTTGCGTTTTTGCAGCCGCGATGCGTGTAAAAATTATGATTGAATATAAAAAGGCAAATATACACGCATACAGTATACAAACATACATACACATATTACATATATACCTTTGTACCCATGCATAAGTGCCGACATACTTGTATCTATATGCTTATATACATATATATGTATGTATATTTATGCCGGCAGTCATGGCTTCTAGTAGACAGAAGTATGAATACTTTGCTTAAACGCCGGTCAAAAAGTCATACCAACAACAACAACAAAAATGCTTAAGATCGAAAGATAAAATAAAAAAAAAATAACAATTACCACTTCTTGGTATTATTTTATTGCTCTCAATAGACTCATGAAGACGCGCATAAGCGAAAGAAGATAATGAGGCGCTAAAATTGCTGAAATATCACATTCTCCGAATACTCAGCCATGCAATTATTTAAAAATATATAACAGATTTTTAACTCATAAAAAATATAACTTTTTCAAGTAAAAGAAGAAAAAGTTTTAACATTTGGCAGCACGGAATTCTTAATATTCTGCGCAGGGTTTTATAGCAAGGACTTGGTTGATGATCGATAAGTTTGTATGTTTTTTTTTTTTTGAACTATTCATTTTTTTCAATCCCATCATAAAATTTCCTTGGAAATACATACGGGGCTCTAAACCTCTAAATGCGCATTTTTTTAGATTCTACTGTGCCCAAAAAATAAGGTGACATTGTATTTATTTTGAAAATTCTTTATTTATTCTTCCAAATCAATTTCATCCCCTTCAAAGTAATCCCCTCCCGATGCAATGCACTTATGCCAACGGATTTTCCAATCTTCGAAACACTGGTTGTAGTCACGGGATGGCCTTCAGTTCCGCCTTCGCTGCGGCTTGAATCTCCTCTATCGTATAAAATCGGTGTCCCCGGAGCGGTCTTTTGAGCTTGATGAACAGCCAGAAGTCGCACGGCGCCAGATCAGGTGCATACGGTGGTTGCGGAACGATATGGGTTGAGCTTTGGCGAAATGATCACGAATTACGAGGGCAGTATGGGATGGTGCATTATCGTGGTGTAAAAACTAAGAAATGTCTTTCCACGATTTCGGCCTTTTTAGGCGGATAGCGTTACGCAAACGACGCATAACGTTCAAATAATATTCCTTGTTGGCTGTTTGACCGGTTGGAAGGAATTCATAATGCACAACACCACGATAATCGAAGAAAACAGTCAACATGACCTTGATTTTTGAGCGACTTTGGCGCGATTTTTTTGGTCTCGGCTCTCTTTTGGCACGATATTCGCTCGATTGATCGGTTGTTTCGGGGTCGTAAGCATAGATCCAAGTCTCATCGCCAGTTATAATGCATTTTATGACATCCTGGTAGTCGGAAAGCATCGTTTCACACACTTCAACGCGACGCCTTTTATCGAAAAAATTCAATGTTTTCGGTACCAGTCGAGATTTGACGCGCTTGAGGCCCAAAACATCCTTCAAAATGGTATTGGCTGAGCCTTTCGATATGCCAACTTCATCAGCAAGGTCTCTAATTGTTAATCGACGGTTTTTCAACACCAAATCTTTGATTTGTTGAACGTGAGCTTCGTCGGTTGAGGTTGATGGTCGCCGTGGACGCTCTTCGTCTTCGACGCTGCCTCAACGAGAAATTCGGAATTATAGATAACTAGGTATTTTGTTGATTTTCCCAGGAAGCTTTAGCTTCGGCTAATAGTTGTATTTATATTTTAGCTTTCGAAAGATTGAAAGCCACTGAAATTTATTCTAAGTTGGAAACGAATATGAGTTCCTATTCTTATCTGGTAAGTAGTGATCCGAAATAATCTTCATCGTCCGTCAATTTAGGAATCTACTTCACGAACACCTTAGTGATTTAGTATAACTATTCCGAATTCTGTACTCAATCTCTAACCTTGACGATTTACTCTAAGAATGTCAAAATGAGTAATATTTGTTGTAGTTTAGATTAAACCAAACTCTTTGTTGTGTGTGTTTCCTTACAAATTGAGATCTGCGAGTCCATGTTGAAGAATCTTTGAACATCAGGCAGTCGAAAGTTTTTATTGCTGATATTTATTTTTCATGGTAAGGGGTTTAGAAGAAAGACAACGACTAGGAAACACTTAGGTAACTCGTCGCCTTTTCCAACCTCTGTTGTATACATTTTGTGTAAGAAAAGATACGAAATAGCGTTCTCGATCAAAAGGGGCCAAGAACTTGTAATCTAAAAACAGTTAGCCGCCAATTTGATTCTAATGTGGCGCTTTCAGAAGGTTCTAATTTGAACTGCTAAATGTTTTCCAGTAAAAATTAATATGTATTCTCGAACAATTAATATATCTGGCCACTCCCTAATTGAGTTCCAGTTTAATGCTTTCTCATAGCTTTCAACTAAAAAATATTCTGAGAATTGCTAGCTATTTAACTTAATAAGCGAAAATTCTCTATAATTTGAGGCTGTGATACATAGAATCAGAAACCTAAATATTGAGAGTTATAACCCTAAACAACGATTTTTTAAACGAACTATATATGTATATGTAGGTATATATGTATAAATCGAGCATAAATATGTACGCGCTTCATATGTGTGTATGCATAAGTATATAATATTTCTATATGTACTCGTTTATAATGTCAACACTCAGCGATCGTAACATTTCATTCGCACGTACGTACGTGACAATTTTTGAAATTCCAAAACACTTTGAAGCAAAATACCCCTATGTTGGCCAATATGCATCACATAAGGAAATATGTATTTTCAGTACAAAGATTTATTATAATATTAAAGTTATGCAAACGTGGAATGTTGAAATCCAAAATGTTGACGAGCAGGTCAAATAGAAGAAAACCATTTTCGAATAAAAATTAATTTAAAGTAGAAATAAAGATGCATTCTATGAGTGGTTTGCTGGTAAGATTTGTTAGAAGTTGAAGTATTCGGGTTCGTATGGTATGGTAATGATTACTCACTGCATTGTAATGATTAGTACTTACTGCATTATATTGGTTTCTAACTATTTTCAATAATTTTTAGATTTTAAAAATCACTCGTATCTACCATATAAATGTATTTTAATGATTATCGTAAAAAAAATAAATCAATAACATAATTCAAATGAGGTTTGCGTCTTCGTTAAAAGATTTTTTTTAGCATAAAATTCGATCGATGATTTTCGAAAGTATTTTAGTAGCGATAAATTGTTAGAGCCAGCCTCAACTTTTTTGCTATTTTGAGGGGTTTACATTAAGCATTAATGGTGTATTAGAGCAATCATTGAAATTGTGTAAAAAAAAATAAATTAATTAATTTAAAATATAATAGCTAAAAATAATTTAAAGAAAAATATGGTTATTTAAAAAAAATTGGAGAATTGAAAGGAAATAATAATAACTTTATTCTGAAATACGAGGTGTGTTCAAAAAGTATCGCGAATTTTGTGTTTTTTTCAAAAATTATTTATTTATTCATGAATATCTATTTTGTCCCCTTCAAAGTAATCCCCATGAGATATTATGCACTTGTGCCAACGGTTTTTCCAATCTTCGAAGCACTTCAAAAAATTATTTTTTTTTTTTATCTTCTTCAGCTCCTCCTTCGATGCCGTCTTTATCTCGTCTAGAGAAGCGTAACGTCGTCCTTTCATGGGCCTCTTCAGTTTTTATGAGTAATGGTGACGTAGAAATTTTTAGAGACCCACTCAGCTTCGTGCAGCGTCATAATTTTTTAGAAATTCTATTACTTTGTCAGTCTTTAATTTTTTTCTGTACTCTTCACAGTTTAGGGAACAAGAAAAAGTCACAGGGGGCCAGATCTGGGGAATACGGTGGTTGCGGCATCATTAGTGTGTTGTTTTTGGCCAAAAAGTCGATGTGTGTGAGCAGGGGCGTTATCGTGGTGCAAAAGCCAATTTTTGTTCTTTCACAAATCCGGGCGTTTCTGAGGATTGCTTCGCGCAAATTGCGCATAACTTGCAGGTAATATTCCTTATCGACCGTTCTTCCCTGTGGCAAGAACTCATGATGCACCACGCCATTGCAATCGAAGAAAACTGTCAGTTACCATTCGCGATACTTTTTGAACACACCTCGTACAATCTACTAATTTGATGAAGCTCCCAATTTGCCATCAGCATACCGTTCACTATGTATGCTTGTCGAAGCGAGAAAGCTTTAGTAGAGGCTACTTAATAAATCCAGATTCGAAGCAGTTATCAAGGAAGCTGAAGGACTCTCCCCTAGACAACATGGCTTTAGACGCGGCAGATCAAGTCTATAGAATGCGTCAGTGGAAGTGCAGAAGCCGCACAGCGTAGATAGCATAAATGTAAAAAAAAGTGTTGCTGGCGACTTTAGCCATCCGGAACGCCTTCAACAGCGCTTTAAAATCTTCAACTACCTCAGAGCTGTGGTGCGAAGCTACCTTAACAACAGAAAACTGCTGTAACCAAGTATAGAGGGATCACGACAGATTGCGTTCACGTCAGGAACAGCACAAGGATCCATTCTAGTCCCTGATCTGTGGAACATCAGCTCCGATGCTGTACCAAGACTCGAAATGCCAGACTAATCCTTCGTACTTAATTGGCTAAGCGGACGACATTACAGCAGTAATTACAGTACAAGACACAGAAGAAGCGCGCAACAATTCTGCTACGCAGCAAAAAGCGGGACCTGGACGCAGGTGCGCACATGTCAATGCGAAATATGGAATGCCACCCTGAAGTAAAGTAAATGTGGTTCTAGGTTGGGCGACGGTTCTTTAGAGTGGAGTGGTTTTTAGTGACCTGCAAGTGGCACATACCGTTGCTGTGACGGCAGCACTGATGATGCGGAAGCTGGAAACTCCTCACCCGAAAAAAAATCTATTAATATTGTAATCTTAAAGCAGTCTCAATACTTTGGTTGTCCCTTAATACTCGGTTCGATGCTAGTTCCGACTAACATAAAGAAAGATTAAAAGGTAAGTCAGCATTATATATAAGTATAGTTTTTTAGACTAAATATTTGTCTTTGGATATAAATTCAAATGAAACAATGGTTGTGTTTGTCTATTGAATATTTGGAAACAAAATGACTAAAATAAATTTTTCTAGATCAAGTTTCAACAGTCCAAACTATTAATAAATACAATTTTGTAATTGAATATATTGAGTAAGATTTGCTTAGGGCCATATGCATACTCGAATATCACATCCCATATGAATTATGCACTTATACTTATAAAATTTGGATACCCAATAAATAGTGTTGGAATTAGAAAGAAAGTCAGAGTTTATTTTTATGGCAACTGTAACTGAACTATCCTCTTTTTCAATTTTCCTGGCACATATGAATCATCCGGTAAAGGAAAGTTGGCCTCCCATATCGACAAGTGACAAGAGCATAATGTTATTTATTTGGTTGTTGGAAAATTAGTTTTAAATTTTTTTTTAAGATTTTCTTTCCAACATCTCACAGAATCAAAGAAATCATTTAACTAATTGGGTAAGATAGTTTAATTTTAGAGTTCAAGTGAGTATGAAAATTAAACTCGAAACTGTTCGATTTAGCTATGTTGTACTGAAATAGGATTATTTTCACTCGTGTGTTTATTTTAACTGGGGCCTATAGTAGTGTGTCTCTTATGCCGTATCTTATGAACTTTTCTTAAAATTCTTCACATAGCACGAAAACCACAAAATGTAGCACAACATATTTGCAGCTACTCCTTTACGGCGACACCCGTCCACTGATGCTGCGCATAAATATTTCACAATTTTTTCCATGCGTGCACGCATGCTCAAACGGAAATACACCGCACATCGCATTTAATTTCATTGCTTTATGTGTCTGTATATCGGTAGAGTCGATCTGTTGCCATGCCTTGCAGCACAACCTTGGTGTCTGCCCCGTGTACCGCCTATCGGCCACCCCTCACCCAAATGTGTGGTTTTCTTTCGGATGCCACACATTGCATCACCGGCATGCCACAGCGAATGCTCCACTAAGGGCTGCAAGCAAGGTATTTGACTTTTCGGTCAATAAACAGCAACACAAAGGTAAATCATACAAAAAAGGACTGTAAAGGCATAAATAAATATCAACATTATCAATGGAATCGCTGGCGCAGCAAAGTGGCCGGCAGCGCAACTCAATGGATGCCATGGCAGAACATAAAGGCAGGAAGTTGGGTTGCAGGTAGCAGTTAAGTGAGTGTATGTAGTAGACAACGTTCATGCTGTCTTGCTGCAAGTAGTGGCCCTAAAATTTGCCGCTTTGTATGTACAGTGCAGGCTGCTATGTGAGACCTTCACTGGAGGCTGTAGTATGGCTGCATCAATTCCAAATATTCGAAGGAAGGGCGTTGTTGCATTTTTGCATGCATACCGGACATGCTTGTTTGTGGTCTGTCCAAAGCGATTCTTACGTGCTACGTGCAACATAGTGACAGTTTGTTTGGTCGATTTGGTGGATGGAGAAAATGTATCGGTGGTTGGCATTTATGTATATATATATTTATATGTATGTATATACATATCCAGTTCCTTCATCTGTGTTGCGCTCAGTACTCGGTATTTCAGCGTGAATTCCAACGATAAGTAACTTGGAATTATATGAATGCATACGTAATGAACCCGAGCTTTGCAGCCAATGGAATGGCCTAGAGGATCTTCAATATATTTTCGGTGGAAGTAAGGCATGTAATGTACCTCAAGTTCTGGAACTGAATTGGATAGTAGAAATATTCGCAAGTGCATCAAACATGCGTATTACCTTTTAGCCTTGAAAGACGGCAGCGTTATTCTGGATTAATGCAGTCTTAAAGCAGGATTAAACTCAGGAGTTAGTTAAGATAACTCCGTTGCTAACTCCCATTTATTCCTCAAGATTTTAGAGAGTTAGCTGCATTTTCGTTGACAACATTGTTAAAAATGACCAATTTTAATATATTGACAATGAAAAACAAGCAACACTGAGTGCTGTTTTTAAAATTTTCAATAATAAAACAAGAAATTTTATGTTATGATGGTTTGTTATGACACAGTTTTAAAAATAACTCGTTGATATGTTTTTGTAATAGAAAAGGGTTTTGTAAAAATTGGTCGGTTAACAACCACAATGTGTATCTTCTATACATTTTCATTGAAAATATTATAAAAATGACAATCAGCTGTTTAAGAGAGTTTCAAACTCGCATAGCTGCTTAGATCTGATTAAGTGCGCAGTTAATCCGGATTAACGCTGCCGTCTGTCAAGCTTGAACTCTTCTGGACTTCCAAGAAATGCACTCTTGATTATGCTTTGAAACAAACCCCTACATAAATGAGAGTCTTGAAGTTCTATCGTAAAATGCATTTGATATCTAGTAATCTGAGGTTTATTCAACAGTAAATTCACTTTGGGTTTATAGAGTTAATATCTCATAACTAAGATATATCTTATTTCTTCAAAATTGATTACGTCTTTCCTCCACGAAAACTCAATTCTCAAAAAATAACTATTTCAGAGAAACTGTTTTTTGTGCTGGAAAGTTGGTTGCTGCCTGCTTAATACATATGTATATGTGACCTGGTCTACGAAAAGGGGGCTTAGGTGTCAAAAAAATCAATTTTCACTTTTTAGTTCACGTGAAAAAGCATCTCATCTTCCATCCGAATCAACTAAAAAGTGAAAATTGATTTTTTTGACACCTAAGCCCCCTTTTCGTAGACCAGGTCACATATTCTGAAAGAGGGTTTCTTGAACTATGATGATTAAGATTCCTTTGTCGATAAACTAAGAGAATCCCGTCGCAGGCTATGTTGTCTTTGAAATATTATTTTGATTCTTCGTGTTTGTTTCCTTGTTGCAGATACAATAAAGTGCTGGTCGGTTCAAAATTATCGCGTGATAAAGTCAAATCTTAAATCCAACAATGCAAAATGTGTAGCCAATCTAATTTCTAACGATTCTGAGAAAAGCACAAAATAAAAGTCGAGTAAAAATCTATTTAATTGAGGGCTTCTACGGAATTACTGAAAAAGATAAAAAAGAAAATATATGAAAAAATGGCATATGAGCAAACGGAAAGAAGCAACAATTTCACTGTGTTAAGTTCGACAGTGACAGAGTAAAAGAGTGGAAGACAACAAAGCGCGGGTAGACACAGTTCGAACAACGCCGCCAACGCAAATTGACTAGATACTCATTGGTCGAATTTAGAGTGAAGTTCGGGACGGCGGTGCTGGCAAGAGAATCACTTTCTGGCTAAAGCAAACAAGTACGAAGAGAAAAGCAACAAGTTCGGGGACAAGACGGCGGATATAATCGATAAAAACGGTGCCGCATACGAGTGGAAAAGACCGCGTAGGAAGACCAAATCGTAAACTAACATACACACATTTAATCACGAAAAGGGACGGACAACGCTGATAAACAGTGCAAGTGGTAAAGCAAATGGATTAACCCCAAACTATGATACTCCACCAGCGGCTGGTGGCGGCGTGCAGAGCCAACGACATGGCGGCTTGGCGATTCGAGTGTATATTGGGCCGTAAAAAAGGAAACAAGCTTGGCTGTCGCGACAGAGACCGAGTTGTGCAGAAATCTTGAATCTTCATTCACAAGCTACGAACAAGACGTAAAAAATGGAAAGGAAGAAAGATGAAAGGCATAGTGCGCCACTAACCAGAAAGACGGAAGATCAGAGAGCAGGAGGAGCGAGGAGTGGAGTGTAGAGAGGCGGTGCAATGACCATGATGATGATAGCAATAAGCGGCAGCTGCTGCTGAACAAATGATGGGATGTTGTACTCAAACAAGAAACAAAAGTAACAACAAACACAACAACAGCATCCACGGGAAAAAATACGAGTAATAACAATAATAATAAGAAACTTGCCAAACGGCTACTGGATTTTGCGAGCAGCGAGCAGCGCGCTGCCGTAAGTTGCCGTTGCCGCAAAAAGAGCAGCAAAAAATTATAACATGCAACAACGCAGCGGCAACAGACGATAAAACAATAAATAAACAACAAACCTGGCGAGTGAAGGAAGCTGCGCGCGACGCATGCGAGTTGAAATGCAGAAGAGTTGGGGCTGGATTTTGGCAGATGAAGAACCTCAAATAACAACAACAATAGCAACAACGCTGAGATGAACTTGCGATACTGACGTACTGACAAATAAATTTAATGAAGATAATGGAAGAAAGGACGGAACCAGCAGGAGTACGAGTAACAATAAACAACAACAATAACTTAGGCTAGCAAAAGTGGAAATGGAAGTGGAAGCCGCGGAGAAATAAATGGTTGCTGCGAATGTGTGGGCAGGAAGGTGGAAACTTGCAAAGTTACACATACTATATAGGTGTGTGTGTGTGTGCGAGTGTGCAGACGTTGGAGAGAGAGGCGGTCAATCGTTGGACAGAACTCATAAACAACACGGCAACAAGCAACAATTACGCCAAGCTGCTCCGCTGCGTTCAGAGAAATGCTATGAATGGACGCAAATAAATGAACGAACGTGCGAGCGTGTGTGTTGTTTTTGTTGCTGATTTGTTTGTGTAGAAAATGCAAGTATCGCCGAAAACTTCGACTGAGAAATCTTAAATGCAGTTATATATATATGTACATATGTGTATACATACATATGTGAGGTAAGATATCAACTTGCTGTACTGGCGTTGTAGTTAATATTTTGAATTATTTTTGTTTTTGTGTTTTGCCCCTATGTACATATGTTTGGTGTACCACATTATGAGAAATTTCAGATGTAGGGAATGGACAGCGAATTGTGGGAACACAAAACAAATTTGTTGGCAGGTGTTAGTTGTGGAATAATTAATTTATGTATTTTTTCGTATTTGTTTTTTCTTTCGGTAAAATTGAATCCAAGTAACGGCAAGTTGGGCAAATGGCTAATACAAGTGATTTTAAGTAAGTTAAGTTGAGCTATTTTTTCAGACACAAATATGCATTTTCATTAATTTTTCCCATGAGAATTTTTTGGGAATTATCGCGTTTTGATGTCAAATAAGAAGTTATATTTTGTTATATTTTCAATTTGTTTTACAAAAAAATATCAAGCTTATGGGAATATGAATGAAATAAGTTTTAAGACTTTAGTGACTCATACTCATCTTTTTATTTTTCAAAAAAGGAGAAAAAAATTTAGAAATATATTTAATTTGAAAAATATTAAATTTTTATTTTATGTGAAATGAAATAGTTTACTGTGTATTTTATGTGAAATAATAATTCAAAATTTTTTTCCTTCTTAATTTTTCAATTTTTTTTTTACAAATTATTTATATTAATTTCTTAAATTTTATTTTTCAGTAAAATATTTTTGAATTTTTTGTGAAATGAAATACTCGATTAAAAATTTGTTTCTTTCTTAATTTTTCAAAATTTTTTTTCCAAATTATTTATATTAATTTCTCAAATTTTATTTTTCAAAATTATTTATTTTATTTCTAAAAATTTTTCTTAGAAAATAGTATTTTTGGGAATTATCTCGTTTTGTTGTCAAATAAGAAGTTATATTTTGCTATATTTTCAATTTGTTTTACAAAAAAATATCAAGCTTATGGGAATATGAATGGAATAAGTGTTAAGACTTTAGTGACTCAAACTCATTTTTTTATTTTTCAAAAAAGGAGAAAAACATTTAGAAATATATTTAATTGGAAAAATATTTAATTTTTATTTTATCTGAAATGAAATAGTTCACTGTGTATTTTATGTGACATAATAATTCAAAATTTTTTTTTCTTTCTTATTTTTTAAAATTTTACGTTTTCCAAATTATTTATATTAATTTCTTAAATTTTATTTTTCAAAATTATTTATTTTATTTCCAAAAATTTTTCTTAGAAAATAGTATTTTTGGGAATATTTTTTCGGTGTTTTGATATTAAAATTTTATAATTATAATTTATTTAATTTTCATACCATCAGTAAAGAAGAAAAGTAGAAAAGCAAATTCTGGGGACCGTAATAATAACGCAAATGGTTTTGAAGGATATAAATTTGTTCTGGATATTTGTCAAAGAAAAAATGTTAGTTGACTCCTTGTTTCCGTTTTCGTCTAATGTTTTGCTAATTTGAACCTTTGCTAGCGGTTTAATCTAAGAACTGGAATAAATATGTGGCACGGCAGTCTTTAATTAGGGAAATCTACATGATCTTATCCACCCATATCAACCTTAAAACTAACAAAATGGTAAAAAATATTCCAATCTAATAAGGAAAAGTATATGAAAAACCACTGGTAATTTGAGTTTCAGTTTTCTATAATGCTGAGTTTAAGAATTGCAGTCCTTTCTGTATGAGTACGGCATACTTTATATACATATGTATATAAGGAATAAATAGTTACATAAGTATATATTTATGCAGTATCATCTCAGATAAAAACATTGCAACATTGCAGAGTTCTTCAATCGCGTGACGTTGGAAGTGGTTGCGCATGCGTTTTAAACACAATTCAATGTAGACTTACTAGCTCGCTGCACGGCAAAAGCCGCGCGTCATTTGGCTTCGTTGTCAATTTTGTGGAACCAAAATAAGGGAAAAAGCCGCGATACACAGAAAAAAATATGTATAACAAAAACAAAGAAATAAATAAAAAAATAATAGCAACAAAAAGGATTGCACGATAGAGACAGAGCACACTCGAAAAGCGACAACAACTACAACATTTTAATTCAGCAAAAAATGGACAACTCAAAAAAGCAAACGCAAAAAAACCAACAAAAGTCGAAAATGGGGGAAATCATGAAGCAACATTTAAATTTTATTACACATTTCCGGTCGTTGTTTGCCGTTTTTGCTTGTTGTATCTCTGGCCTTTTCGGTGCTCGCTATTGTGTTGTTGGTATTTAAATTTTTCTTGTTCGCATTCGCTTTTGTTGTTATTGTTGTTTTTCGCATGTGCTGTCTTTTGCTCGCTTTGTCGTGCCAGACATTTTTTTCTTGCCAGTCAATTTATCTTATTTTTCGTTGTCACCGAGCGAGCGGACCCGCGACAGCGTAAGCCAATGAAGTGCGGTGAGGTGCAGTATGGGGTGCCTAGGCTGGACCAAAGCGGTCTCAGTCGATTGAGCTAACTGCACAATGCTGCACAGGGAAGATGCTTGGCGGGCGATTTGAACGCTTTTCGGCAGCAAGTTTCGCTCGAATTTGCTGATTGACTGACTGACTTACTATTGTTGTTGTTTTTACTGGCTGTTGATCAATTCTTGCCCTAGTGATATAAGTAATTGCAACAATTTCGGTGGAATTGTTTTTGGCAGTCGATGTTTTCTTTGCTTACTTGTATGAAACAGTGGGTTGTTCAGCAACAAATGCTCTCAAAAAATAAAATTTCAATTAATTTAGAACAATCTCCAAATTACTTTAGGGCAGGGTTGCCAATTTTTTCATTTAAAAATGTTGCACAAAAAATTAGATTTTTAATATTTAATCTGGAAGTTGGGATTAAAAATTAGATTTCCAAGATGTTTGGAATGAAGTACGCTAACGAGAAAATTTTATTTCTAAAGCAATTTCTATTGTTTTTTAATCATATGTATGCTTGGGATTAAAATGTTTATTTTTAATTCGGTAGTTGGGATTGAAAAGAAATAAAAAAATATTGTTTTGGGGTTTTAGTTAACGGTGATTCCACAGGGCCTTGAATATAATATTAATGAATATTCTCGATTTTGGTATAAAAAGTGATTTGAAATTCTAAAACTGAGGCCAATGGGTGCAAGGAGCTTTTTTTCTCATCTACTTTGCTTGCTTAAAGCACTTTGAGATGTGGAAAACCCTTTTATATGCCTGTCTTCATTTGCAGTAGGAATGAATAACGGTACTTACAGTAATTTGATCAAATAAATTTATTAATTTGTGAAACAAAGATAATTTAAAAATATTATAGGTTTTATGAGAAGAGATATTAGGTCATGCATATCTTTGTACTCAATAAATCTATACGCTAAATTTATAAGTAGATTGCAAAAAGTTTGAACATCGCAAATATTGGCCACTTTGTCATTATTTGGGTTTACTATAGACGAAAATTGAGAAAAGTACAATTTTTGGGACTTCCAATACAATTCGAAAGATTCTGCTTGAAGTCAAACTTTAACCAATCACTGTATATAAAATAGTATTCGAATTTTTTGAACAACTCCTAATATTTTTACAATCTTTTTCAACAATTTTGTTTTTTTTTACGGTTGATTAGAAAAGTGCTGTTACATAAAAGTTGTCATCTTTGGCGTCACAAATGCGGTAATAGTGTGAAAATGTATTTCTCAAGCAGAAAAAGACATAAAACCTAAAAGAACCAAAAAGCAGACTAAATAAAAATATGAAAAAAGAATACAAGCGGAAAAGATCAGTAATTTTTTCGGTGGACTCTTTCACAAATTTGCTAATTGCAGCCAGAAAAATTGAAAGTATTCGCTTCAAGCCTTTCGGCAGTTGATGCTCATGAGTTCATTCAACAGCCAAAGAGGATGCTGCAAAATTCATTCACAATGTGAATGGCGTCACTTTTCGTTGGCCCCTTTTGGCAACAGATAAAATCTCATGTGTGCATGTATTTTATGTGTGACTAAACTGGTTTGTCAAACTTTAGGGACGGAAGTGTGTGGTTGCAATTTTTCGGTTTATGTTCTCATTTTGATTTATACTCGTACACAAATTTTGTGAGAGGATTCTTGTATCTACATTTTATTGGATTCTTAGCAAAGGTCGTTTTTTATGGGTGTATTTTAATTATTATTTTATAGAGTTAATTATTTGAATGAATTAAATGAATTAAATAAAGTTAAATATATTTTTATAATCATATTTGTATTCATTCCAATTGATATGTCAAAATTTAAAGTTTTTAAAATCACTTTTTGCGGTGTTTTTAGATTGATTGAACAGCCTTACCCATCCTCAAGTCAATCTGTACTAGTTCTTGGCCTGAAAATCTTTTTTTTTTTTTTTAAAAAACGCAAATAAAAGAATGAATTTACCAGGTTTCAAAAACTATGTAAGCTCCGTTATTCATATTTTTAATTTCAGATCAGATTACTTTCTTTTTTGACATTTCGACCTCACTTATTTTACTATCTTCAATATCTAAGGAATATATCTAGTGTAAAACTCATCTCTAATATCAAAGCTTTCAGCGTTTAACTTTACATGGTGTCAGAGTAATGAATAATTAAAGTAAAATAATTTAAAATATCAACGATCGATAACGTGTTTTAAAAGTTTTATTGATTTTGACCTTACTTTATGGTATTTTATGAGTTGCGACCGGAAAATTACATATAGCACAGCCCTAAAGGCATCCTAAAATAGCTGAGCTGTGTGGTGCACTAAGGTCCACTCCAACCATGGCACTTAACGCCATCTTGCACATAGCGTCCGGAGACATTGTCTAATCTGGGTTCTTAAAAGAAGACGTATCTGAAGACTGGGATATCCTCACACATTTTCATTTCATACCGGAAAACTTGGATCATGGAGTCGCCAAACCGAATTCTGGCGGTCCTTCTCCGTCGAAGGGGAGGGCAGTGAGCTTCTTACGGATGGGACAATGCTTTGAAGAAAGTCTAAGTAACTGAAGAAGTTTCCTACTACCAGTGCATCATTTTTTAATAATAAAGTGATTCGAGCGAATAAAAACACACTTCGCGAAATTTATCTCATTGTAGTCATTTTACACATTCTAGGAAATTGCAAAAAAGGGTGTTCATCTGCAGACGTGAATTTTAGGAGTTACAATTAAACATATGAACAAGCCTTTGATACCTGAGTCATTACTTATTAATATTTAATAATATTTAGAGGTACCTGCAATTAACTGAATTGTGAACAATAGTTAAGAGGCATGTCTCTTCTCACGAAATGTGCGGTCATAAAAACATCGCATGATCGATCATGGCAAGTATTTTGCATTCGGTTGTTTTTCTGAGCTCACAGAATGAATATCGAGTTCTCGTATAAAGGCGTTCGAGTAGTGATGCAATAAATGCAAAATATAATTATTATACGTACATTATGTGGCGAAATGAGGTGAGTCATCAATCAGAAATACAAGAAATACCACAAACTGCAGAGGTCGACGACTGGACTGCAGCTAGCGGAGGTACATAAAAGGTTGGATGTGAGTTAGTAGGAACTGCAGGACCGACTATGCACAGTCGTCATATAAATTTTCAAAGTTGACTCATTGGCAGCATCTACTACGCATTTGCTACATATGTATGTATGTACATATTTGGTATTTATGTGAGTAATGCATAATCGAGGTTAGCGTGAGTGCATTCAACTATTTGTTTATATATTTTGCACTTTCTCAGATATCGGCGTGAAAGTCCTGTGGTTGACAAGTAAATATTAATTGGTTGTGGGCGTTGCAAAATAAAGAAAAAAGAAAAAAAAAAAAAGGAGTGAGCTGTTTTAATCATGCTACTTGACTTACTCATTTCTATCTATTGTAGTATTGGTTTGTATGAACAGACTTACATATGTAATTATGTATATGTATATATGTCACATTAAAATAATAAATATTAGCATTGAAAATTTGTTAATAATGATGTTGCAATTAAAGGTTATTGTCAATTTTGTAAGTTCGGGATTTATTGGCACAATCCTGAATTTTCTAAACTTTTTATTTATTTATTACATTTTTAATAATAATAACCGCCCGAAATTTCGAGTTTGATGTTTTCATAATAATTTCTGAAAGGTAATTAAGAAGATCTGCTTTTGATAGTAAAAGTAGTTGTTCGAAATGAAGAAGTTCGGCGGTGAGCTGATAGAACTGTTAAGTTATATTTTTCGTATTACAAAACTTCGGGATTAGTCTTTTTCAATTAATTAAAATTTTATTTAATACTATATTAAAAAAAAAGAAATCGCCGATATCGGATTACGGTAGCATAGGAGTATAGATGTCATATAAACTGAATAATCAAAATCAGGTTCTTGTATGGAAAACTTTTTCATTGAATGTCTTTACGGAATTTGGCATAGATTATTGTTCAAGATAAAGCTGCAATCTCCGAAAATAAGACAAACATCTTTTTATACATTTTTATGATATAAGAAATGCTCATGCGAAGCTTATTATAGCTTCAGCAACACTGTATCCTAAAGTTGAAAGCTGCAGCTCTATGCCTACGACTTTTTAGACTTTATGGTACACAAATTGTTTAGTTGCTGTTTTTGTTTATGTGTCTGTTTTTCTTGCCTTTTTCCTTTTTTAGTAATTTTTTCATAAAAAAAGGAAGCACGTTTGCATTTCGTTGAAATATAAGCGAAGGAACCAACCAAACACTTCTCCCAAAACTTTAGATCCTCATAAATTTATGATTTACTTTGGAAGCTACAAAATAATACTTAATCTATTAGGACATACATATATCTAGTCTAAATTATAAGCTAGTACTAAATTTGCAAAGCTCCACATGAAACACCGCTTATACATATGTATGTAGGTATGTGTGTTCGTTTTTTTAAGTGTTCAAACACACCGGTTTCATAGTTGAAACGCAATGTTTGCATCGAAAATCATACTTATTTTATTAAATTGCACACATACAAACAGATATAAATCTGCCATGGCCAAACTGTGTGGCATGATTCATCAACCGCCATGGCGGCCCCCAGGCACGCCAGGCTAGCCAGCCAGTTTGCGAGTCAGTCATATAGACAGTGAGCCTGTCAAACAACTAAATAACCAACCAACCAGACAGCTACTGGTCAGAGACAAGCAAGCGGCACAGCGTTTGCTGTGTATGCGTAAACATGACTTTATATATATACATATGTATATGTATATATGTGTATGTATGTATAAGTATATTTAAATATGTAGGTACGAATGTTTAGTTGTATGAAGCGTATGTTTAAGTGTAGCGTGGCAGCTAAACAAAATATTGGCTAGCGTGCTCGCTCACCAAGTCATTCAATGAAGTCAAAAGTTGGCAAATTAAATTGGGCGGTACGGCGTAGTGGCGGCGAAGGCGATGGCGGCCGGACGGCAACAGCAGCAGCATGTGAATTAGCATGTTTTTGGTTGATTATGCGCTGGTACAACAAATAATTTAATTTTTTTTATACAATGCACGTGTTTGCGAAAGAAATATGAAAATGCGAATTACTAAAATACATACATATCTACGTATGTACATATTTATATGAAAACAAACATGTTTGTATTTATGCATGAATGATTATAGCTAAAAATATAGATTTTCTCTTGTTTTCAACGGATAGTTACTTACTATATATAGATTTCATTGCCATTAACACTTCTAATAGCAGCTTAAGCAATTATTTTTAGATTTTATGGCACACAAAGTGTTCAGTTGTTGGTTTTGTTGCTGTTTTCTTGCCTTTTCTCGTTTTTAAGTAAATTTGTTCATAAACAATTTACCTTAATTATTTTTTGTATTATACGTATTAGCGCACCCTGTTTAGTCCACAGATCACAATTAGTGCATAGGCTGCCAAAGTGTTAATTACAGTTTAATAAAAAAGGTAAAGCGTCAAGCACTTTTCGCAAATAAATTTGCGTAAGCAAATATGTAAGTGTGTTTTATTATTGCCACTCAAGACAAGCTGTTTCTAGTAATGACGACATTGCTGACACAGGCAAATGACGTTTCAATGACAAATGACGTTAGCAAAAGCCAAAAAAAAATAACAAATATGTATGCAAATTATTACACGTGTTGCTTTGACAGATCTTGCAGTGATTTTTGGGCGAGTGAATTTTTAATTGGTTTTAGTTTGTATGTGTGTGTATATGCATGATTTATATAAAAGGGCTGCTGGAAAGCGGAAAGTGTGCAGAAGGCAAGAGTGATTAATTACAATTTAATATTTCGGTAACTGTTCAGAAGAGCGGCTTTTCCGAAAACGTGCACCAATTTTCACGGAAAATATCTTAAAATACTCGTTTTTAATTATACTTTACAAATATGTATGGCGCGTGCCTTTAAAAACAATATTTTCTTTGTTTTAATAAAAAAACATTGTATTTCCCGAAATTGAAAATTCATTTAATACATTTTTAGATGTTAAAAATATATTTTCTATCAATTATATAAACGTAAATATTGATGTTGTTTAGTTAATAAATAAGATAAATTGGTTTTTATGTTATTTTTATAAAAATATGAAAAACTATATAATCACTTCACTTCAACGAAAATGGCAAGGTTATGTTCGAAATTACGGAATCACTGTTGTAAATTCGAATGGCGACTATTGAGATTCATGCACTGATCGTTTTCGAATTATCGATACTCTCGATATTCGAGACTGAACGAGAATTGGTAAAAATGTGAAATACATAATAGGAAAATTTATAATTCATTATTGGAAGCGCTCGAAAAAAAATAACCCTGGTCGGTCCAAAACCCCGGAGTTCATAATTCTTCTGTGTCCAACTTCTTCTTTCTGATATTTGACTTCATCCTCAATAGTTGCATAAGGAATGACATTAACCGACTCTTCGGAAGAAAGCGCATTTAATTTCAAAACATCATTTCCGAAATTTCGGGACTGCACAAAAAACGGATCCGTCCTGTAAAACTAATGCAGTCATAGTATCAGAAAAATAGTAGAAACATTTAATTCAAACATCAATCCCGAAATTTCGGACTGCACATAAAACGGGCTCAACGTGAAAAACTAATGTGGTCATTGTTATAAGAAAAATTATAAATACAAGATTGTTAAAAATTTCATAAACTTGGAATATGTATATCAGTACAATCCGGAATTGCTTCCTTTCTTTATATTTCATTGGTTCTGTCAGTAATGACGATTGT